>JXCR01138317.1:130145-154612 GCA_002079205.1 Phalaenopsis hybrid cultivar | reverse complement strand
TGTCGGTTTCATCCTTCTAAGCGTTAGAAGTCGATACCACACACGCGAAACTCCAAAATAGGACGGAAACAGGTCGAACTAAAACGAGGCGGGCACCACTTCTAAGGTTCTAAGATAGTCGCAGGAAGACCCCTAAGGCTAGATCCTAACTCCTACGAGAAAAACTAGACCTCACGAAAATTGAGGTCAACACTCTTCTAGGTTGTATCCAAGAGAGATTGGTCCTCCAACTGTATCTCATTATGTGGTGGTGATTATCCTCTACATCCCCTTCCGCAGCAACCTTCCCTCCACTGTCGCCATCCTTTCCTTCCTCCCTGCTAAAGCCGCCGAACTGGCCTTTTAGACTGTTTTTCTGCAATTTCACTTATTTCCACCTTCCCGAGCCCTCCTCCCTCTCTGTCACAGTCTTCTCAACTGCCCTTTGCCGCTACCTACTTGTTTTCCAGTCCTTCCCCTTGCTGTCTCCAGCAATCCATAGCCATTCCAACCATCATTACCACTCTTTGCCGCTGCTGACCGATTGTACAACCCTCCCCCTTGTTGTTTCCAGCAATCCACATCCATTCCAGCTGTCCTTACCACCCTCTGTCCCTACCAACCTGCTATCCAAGACTCCACCCCCTAGCTTACCTCCATCACCCGCGGCCCTAGTGTGACTTTGTGTTGTGTCGTTTTTATTTTTCATTTTAGTGTATGTTTAGTTGTAATCGCCTATTTGGCTTTTACAATAATAATATTTATTTTCCTATTGTTGTTTGGGTTAACTCCAATATTATTTGCTATCAGCGCTAGCTTAACCCTAGTCGTATCATAGGGTTATGGAAATCCCCCACTACATAACCTAATCTCCTCACAAAAATTTTACCCTTTGCTGATTTTTCAATATGCCCACCTAAAAATTTTTTCCCACCCTACATCATCTCTATAGGCCTCTTCCGCCTACCCAACTCGAACCCACGCCACCGAAAAGACAATTGTCAAAGACCTAATCGCGAGGAAAGGTCACAATATCGTTTATGAGAAATTCTTAAAGATATATTCAGGAACCTTTTACAGAGGATGTGTTGCATGAAATCATTCAATTGCAATAGAGATTTGCTGTCTTCGAGAGAAGACAATCCGAAATGGTTGCATGTAACCACAACGGTGACTTGCTAGATCAAAAGACTGTAGTAAAACCCCTTCCACCAGGCAGATTCTAGAGATGAAGAACTCCTATCCAGAAGAGTTGGCTTGAACTATCATAAGAGCTTGGATTTTGAAAATATGTGGATTTGTGATACTTTGACGACCATATGAATCTTGGTCAGGTCACTGAGTGGCTCCAGATCACGGAATTTATATTCGAGTTTTTGAACTTTTCAATGTACATAATGGTACAACTGGCTGTCAGCTAGTTAAAGAATAGTGCATTGTTGTGGTTGGAGAACTTGATGATTGTTCGACATCTAGAAGGGAAGAGTAAAATTACTACATGGTCCAAGATGAAAAGGAAAATACAGTGTCAATACCTGCCCGCACATTATAGGCAGGATATGTGCGTAAGACCTCAGCAGTTACATCAACTTCTCCGGGTAACTGCCACACCTTATCGACAGAGTTCAACCTTAGGATCAAATAACAGGAGTACACCCAGCGGAACATACATCTACTTTTCCTTTCTCCTTTAGCAAGTTTCCTTCTTTCATTTACTTCCTTTCTAATCTTTTTCTATATATGTATTGTATTAGGGTTTGAATTTCAATTTTTTGTGAGTTTTCTGTCGGGATAACTGTAGGTGTCTCCAAGTCTTCCCTTCTAGGATTGTATGTAAAGGCGAGTGGTGCTCCAGCTGTATATTATTCCGAAGTGGTGATTATCCTCGACTTCCCCTTCCCTTACCACTTTCCTTCCTCCCTGCTATAGTCGTTGAACAACCTTCCATACTGTTTTTCTGCAGTTTCACCTGTTGCCATCTTCCCAAGTCCACCTCTCTCACTGCCATGGTCTTCCAAACCACCCTCCACCGCAACCTACCTGCAGTTCAGTCCTCCCCCTTGTTGTTTCCAACAATCCACAACCCTTTACCACCCCCTGCCGCTGCCTTCTTGCTTGTTGTTTTCAGCAATCCACAACCCTTTCAGTCGTCCTTACCATCCTCTACGACTACCGACCTGCTATCCAACCCTCCCCTTGTTGTTTTCGGCCATGCATACTCGTTGTCACACATTTCTACCACCTACCACTACTTTCAGACCACCTAGCCGACCTTCACCACCCACAGATCGAACTCTAGTATGAGTTTGTGTTGTGTTGTTATTTTGCAATTTAATGTATGTTTGGTTGTAATTATTTATTTGGCTTTTGTTCTAATAATATTTGCTTTCTTATTGTTGTTTGGGTGAACTTTGATATTAAGAATCATATTGCATAATGTAGATGTGTAATGTAAATATCAACTTATTTAAAATGAAATAAGACATCAAATAAAAGCAACATAATATGCAAAGGATGATATCAGATAAGTTTAGCATAATAATTTCTCTCTCACATCTATCTAGCATAATAACATCCATTGATTAAAATAAGAATAACATTTAATAAAAACTTCTTAGCACTATTATCACTTTTGGGATCTTCATTAGAATTGTTCATCATAATGAAGAGTTTTTCTCGTCTCATATTCAATTGACTCCAAGTTCTCCCATTCTCTCTCTTCTTCTTTCATTTTATTCATCTTCTTCTTTCATAATTAGTAATAATCAATAAAAATTAAGAATATTAATAAAAGTTTACGACAACTTCAAATACTTAAATTTGTACGAATATCTTCNCAATTTGTTCTATGATTTTATATGGTCATGCTTTTCTAATATTTATTTTCTTAAGCAACCTCTCAAAGTTTAAACTGACCATTATTTCATCATCTGATTTGAATTCATTAATGCCCAANCCTCGAGGCATGTCTCATTTTGCGTGATTTTAAAAATTGATTGGTGCCCAACATATGACAAGTGATGTATATTGTATTTAAGTTTCTTTAAATAAGAGTCGGGCGTCAAAATTACTAAAAGAACTCACTTAGTCATTGCTGCNATGACAAGTGATGTATATTGTATTTAAGTTTCTTTAAATAAGAGTCGGGCGTCAAAATTACTAAAAGAACTCGCTTAGTCATTGCTGCTAACAATTATTTCGTGATATTCTACTTAATTTCCCTCTGGCTTTTTGTTATAACATGATGGCTCACTTAGTATTATCCTCATATTGTACTTGCTAACCTAGGAAAACCTTGTATATATGATGAAGTATAAGTTTTAAGATTTACGAAAAGCTACGCTCTTAAACGCTGATTTCCTTTAGAAGAAAATCATCATTGATTATGGGGTAATTTGAGTTGATTCTTTCATGTTAGACCAATTATGGTGTTGAGCCTAATGTGTGNAGGAAAACCTTGTATATATGATGAAGTATAAGTTTTAAGATTTACGAAAAGCTAAGCTCTTAAACGTTGATTTCCTTTAGAAGAAAATCATCATTGATTATGGGTAATTTGAGTTGATTCTTTCATGTTAGACCAATTATGGTGTTGAGCCTAATGTGTATGGTCATGAAGAAGTTCCAAGTAAGAGACAACTAAACAAGCTAACTAGCAAACCAGGTGGAAGTATTCCTCAAATCGAACAAGGCTATTAGAATTATCAATACAAATCTTTCTTTTATTTTTAATTGCCTTATAAAGATTATTCAAAATGAAATACATTTAATTAATGTCCTCAGTATGAGTTTATGGTGATTGCTATGTTGATCAANTTGCATAACGTAGATGTGTAATGTAAATATCAACTTATTTAAAATGAAATAAGACATCAAATAAAAGCAACAAAATATGCAAAGGATGATATCAAATAAGTTTAGCATAATAATTTCTCGCTCACATCTATCTAGCATAATAACGTCCATTGATTAAAATAAGAATAACATTTAATAAAAAATTTTTAGTACTATTGTCACTTTTGGGATCTTCATTAGAATTGTTCATCATAATGAAGAGTTTTTCTCGTCTCATTNATTTGCATAACGTAGATGTGTAATGTAAATATCAACTTATTTAAAATGAAATAAGACATCAAATAAAAGCAATAAAATATGCAAAGGATGATATCAAATAAGTTTAGCATAATAATTTCTCGCTCACATCTATCTAGCATAATAACGTCCATTGATTAAAATAAGAATAACATTTAATAAAAAATTTTTAGTACTATTGTCACTTTTGGGATCTTCATTAGAATTGTTCATCATAATGAAGAGTTTTTCTCGTCTCATTTTTAATTGACTCCAAGTTCTCCCATTCTCTCTCTTCTTCTTTCATTTTATTCATCTTCTTCTTTCATAATTAGTAATAATCAATAAAAATTAAGAATATTAATAAAAGTTTACGACAACTTCAAATACTTAAATTTGTGTGGATATCTTTTNTCTTCTTCTTTCATAATTAGTAATAATCAATAAAAATTAAGAATATTAATAAAAGTTTACGACAACTTCAAACACTTAAATTTGTGTGGATATCTTTTTTTTTTTTTAATCTTCTGTTGTTTGTGTAAGTATGCTAATCTTATCTATCTCAATGAGGAAATCAACATTTAGAACTTTCCATAACTCTATAGTGTGTCGTCATTGTCATCTTCCTCAAGACATTCATCATCTAATGAAATATTGACGGCAGCGACCAAGTAAAGANAATCTTATCCATCTCAATGAGGAAATCAACATTTAGAACTTTCAGTAACTCTATGGTGTGTCGTCATTGTCATCTTCCTCAAGACATTCATCATCTAATGAAATATTGACGTCAGCGACCAAGTAAAGGCCGACAAAATGAGTGAGAGGGTAATTTTTGGCGTGAGAGGAGTTTTGTACGCGAGGGAGGCTGCATGAGTCGACAGAACTAGTTATAAATTATATTAACTAATATATAAAAGAAAAGTCCCTGTAACTAAGAAGTGCACACTTCAATGAAATTGAGGTGAGACACAATGTAAGCATGCGCCTTACTTGAATTATAAGAGGCATGTGCCTCAAAGCAATTTGGGCTTAAATTATGTTGAGGTACACACCTCGAGGCATGTCTCATTTTGCGTGATTTTAAAAATTGATTGGTGCCCAACATATGACAAGTGATGTATATGGTATTTAAGTTTCTTTAAATAAGAGTCGGGCGTCAAAATTACTTAAAGAGCACGCTTAGTCATTGCTGTTAACAATTATTTCGTGATATTCTACTTAATTTCCCTCCGGCTTTTTGTTATAACATGATGGCCCACTTAGTATTATCCTCATATTGTACTTGCTAACCTAGGAAAACCTTGTATATATGATGAAGTATAAGTTTTAAGATTTACGAAAAGCTAAGCTCTTAAACGTTGATTCCCTTTAGAAGAAAATCATCATTGATTATGGGGTAATTTGAGTTGATTCTTTCATGGTAGACCAATTATGGTGTTGAGCCTAATGTGTATGGTCATGAAGAAGTTCCAAGTAAGAGAAAACTAAGCAAGCTAACTAGCAAACCAGGTGGAAGTATTCCTCAAATCGAACAAGGCTATTAAAATTATCAATGCAAATCTTTCTTTTATTTTTAATTGCCTTATAAAGATTATTCGAAATGAAATACATTTAATTAATGTCCTCAGTATGAGCTTATGGTGATTGCTATGTTGATCATGTTTCATTCATAACATAAATTGAATTATTAGGAAATTGGTTTATATCATTTTGAATCTATTTTATGGAACTTAGTTATTGTTTTCAAATCCCCGATTTGAAGAACTGTGACTAAACCTAAGGCCTGTCACCCTTTTCATTAAAACCACACTACATCGTCTTGTTTGAGCTGATTCTGTGCAAATATATCTTAAGATAAGCAAGAGTTTTTAGATTCATGATGATGGTTGATACACCAAGAACAAGAAGCACTTTTGGTAATATGAAGTTGTCCACGTTGACAAAGATAAAAATTGGGTGAATGTGATTGGTTGTTTCAAGCAATAATCCTTATCAAAGAATGTAACTCTGATAACGTCTTGACGTAGCAGGCTTCATCTGATGAAGTCATCACCAGTTGGGCCGTGCAAATCCCATGTTCGAGCAGGCATTAATTAAAGTGTCCCATGTCCCCTTAAATAAGATAAGAGCGTCATGAATGCTGAGTTTAGTGGACAACTTTCTCAAATGTGTGATGATGTTGTAATCAATTTGGGTTGGCTGCAACAGTCATGTCTTGTGGAGGAGCTTCCTATGATGGTAATGTTCATTAGTGCAAATGACTTGCATTTTCATATCTTTGGTTCTATTTGAGGCGGTAGAATCTTGCCACTTTGAAGGTTAACTTATACAATATCTTTAGGAGGCAGTACAATGAAATCTTTCTTATTTTCACTAGTACATATGACCTCTTCTATTATAACTATCAGAATTCAACAAATCAATCTTAATGGTTGTAGCCTAAAAATTAAAAGTAGGGTGCATAACTTTCAGAAGTTAAATCGTTAAATTCTTCGAGTTGGTATTTTATTATTATTATTATTGTTATTATCATTATTAAACTTGCTACTTATACTCAATTCTTATGGAAATATTCTTATTAAAAATGAATCAGATATAGGCATGTTGCTTATTCATTGTATTCTTTTTTTCTTGGAGGAACAAAATAGAAGTCATGCAATCCATGATATTTGATATTAGTATATCACTTATTATTTCATATTGTTTTAATAGATTAATTTTGAGGCTTACTTCTGAAAATGTTTTAAGATGCAAGTCTCGTGTCATGAAGAGAAAATGTCCCAACACCCAATTGTGCAGCTTCAAACCTTTCTTTTTAAGGTTTTTTTAATATTTACCATCAATGATAGACACGACTCGATCTCCAATATTTTAAAGAATATGATTGGTTGAAAATTTATGCAACTGAGTTTTGGATGTGAATCCTAAAGGAGGTGGAAAAAGAAGAATCCAATACATCAATTGATGGCTCATGATATAAATTTAAACTAAATGTATTTAAAACTACCATATTACTATATGTTTTTTGGATTTTTTTTTTTATAATTTGCAAGAATTTGTCCAATTTGCTCTATGATTTTATGTGGTCATGCTTTTCTAATATTTATTTTCTTAAGCAACCTCTCAAAGTTTAGACTGACCATTATTTCATCATCTGATTTGAATTCATTTATGCCCAATTTACATCATCAACAGAATTATAATCGCCATGATTATAACAGGCTGTATATACTGTTTGTCCCATTACAGGTAGCTTACACATTCGATGCTGGACCAAATGCCGTCTTGATCGCGCCAAATTATGAAGTCGCCACTCTTCTCCTTCAAAGACTTCTGTTCTACTTCCCTCCAGCCCCAAATACTGAACTGAACAAGTCTGTTTCTGTTCACCATGCATTTACTCGAGAGAAACGTGCTAAAATGTCCCTCCAAACTTTCTGTCCCATAATCTATAAAGTGTTAATCTAATCGTCAAAGTATTTAACGGTTGCTAAAATAGTCCTCCATGGGGACAATTTTAGCCGATATTTAAAAACTCGGGGGACTAATTTGGCATTTTTCATTGACTCTGGGACTGAAATGACCCCATCTAAACCGTCAGAGGACAATTTTGGCACTTTACTCATTTTCTCGATCATGCTCGCAACNACGGTTGCTAAAATAGTCCTCCATGGGGACAATTTTAGCCGATATTTAAAAACTCGGGGGACTAATTTGGCACTTTTCATTGACTCTGGGACTAAAATGACCCCATATAAACCGTCAGAGGACTATTTTGGCACTACTCATTTTCTCAATCGTGCTCGCAATGATCATTTAACTGCTGCCTAACATTTTGTTTCTTACAGCTACGTCTTAGGCGACCAAACAATACTGCAAGAAGCTGGAATTCAATCCCTGAGCAGTATTGAAGCATTGAAACCACCTCCTGAAGCTAAGGATAATGCCCCAGCCCAAAGAGTTGCAGGAGATGTAAACTATTTTATATGCACCAGATCTGGAAAAGGTCCAGTGGTGCTTGTGGAGGAAGATGAAGCTCTTATTAGTTCCCAAACTGGGCTTCCTAAGTGATTTACATGAGAAAAGGNGTGCTTGTGGAGGAAGATAAAGCTCTTATTAGTTCCCAAACTGGGCTTCCCAAGTGATTTACATGAGAAAAGCNGTTGCAGGAGATGTAAACTATTTTATATGCACCAGATCTGGAAAAGGTCCAGTGGTGCTTGTGGAGGAAGATAAAGCTCTTATTAGTTCCCAAACTGGGCTTCCCAAGTGATTTACATGAGAAAAGGTGCATTTGTTTTACATTTTTTTAAAATAATTTTTACATTAATAAGAATTGAAAGTTATGATAATATTGCATGTCATGCAGAATTTCAATCTGATTTGTCTGTCTTATTTTTTGGTGTTCTTTGTATCTCATTTTGAGGCTTGGGTTATAAGTGGTTTGTATTCCAGATAATAATATCTGTATTTTTAATAATTTAATGATTTTGTCTGGTAGCATTTCACTTTCCATGATATATAAAGGTGAAATCGATATTATGGTCCAGTGAGCACCAAATATCGATTCCCCCAAAGGTTTGAAAACCTTGGTGTGCTTGCTCCTGATTCGAAGAGCCCGTGCAATGGGATTCGAACCTCCCCGAGTGACTCACACCAGAGGTCACACCAATGNCTTCCGATCTTATATATATAATCTCAAGGGCTAATTTTATTGAAATTGAAAAGATACGTAGAGATTGTATGAGAGGACCCAAAAAAATGTGTCATACTCATTCGATACATCAGACACTAGCATTCTAAAAGGATGAAACAAAGATAAAACACAAAAAAAAACAAAGCTTGCAGGAAATAAGCTTCTAGGCACGAGCCAACTTGGTCTTGCCTCTTCCTATGGTTCTAGGACCGGAGACAACTAACAAGTTGTTGAGTGTCGTTCCATTACTCGAAGTTACTGGAGTATCATTCATTAAGTTCCCAAGCTGGGGTGTGCCTCCATTCTTCTTTTTCTTTTTAGATGTATAAACCTGTCATTCCTCATCCGAGGACTGACTCATCTGATCGGTGTGGTCGACGGATTGTTGGGCATGTAGGAGAGAATGAGCCCCCAGTTCCTGACTAGCAGTAACAACATTTTGATTCTGGAGAGATGGTAAACATGTCTCTTCAACACCTGAAGCATCATGGGGATGTGGAGCTTCAATACTGTCCTGATTATAAGACCCAAGTAAACCATCTGCCAATATATCAGTCGGAAGAACAGAGAGAGTATTGTCTCCGATGGTGGGAGGTAGAGGTGGCATCGTGTGAACCGGTGTTTCAATAGTTTGTGGAATGCACTCAGGAGCGGAGGAGGGACAGGTATGAGGTGGGGCAGATCCAGAAGCGTTTTTATTTGAAGGTTTTAAATTTGGATGCAACTGATAACATTGAGAATGAGAATGTCTAAACATACGGCAGTGAGTACAATAAAGTGGTATTTGTTCAAGTTCTGCTTTCTGCCAAAATCCCTGATGTTGTGAGCTAATCCATATTTCTCCCGGAAAATGTAAAGTAATATCCCTTTCTATCAAAATTTTGGCTTCTGAAGGTCGAGTTAGATTCACTGTAGGCGTGTCAGTTTTGAGGGGTTTACCGTATACCATCCCTAAAGCGAAGAAAATCTCTTAATCAAAAAGTTGGATCTTCAAACCTGGGAAACACAGCCAAACAGAAATTGTAGGAGGTTCAGTACGAGGGTCAAAATTCACCGTCCATTTTAACACCTTCATCACCTGATTTTTAATTCAAAGAAGTCTTCTCGCAAACAAATAAANAAAGAATTATTTTTATGCATATATTTTGATGTGATTATAATATTAAAATATTAATTCAGTAAATATAAAGTTCAGATGTTAAATAATAAAAATCTGGTGATATGTATTTAAATCTCTTATATTTTTAGTTAACGGAGAGTCACTGTCTCACATATATGCAGATTATTTCTGAGAAAAAAAATGCCATTAGAGAGAGAAAATTTTACATCGAATTCTGGATGTCCGGACAATGGCTCGGATGCAGCAGAGGAGGGGACGAATTGGACCTCTACCCTCCTCGCTGCATTTGGGCCGTTGTCCAGACATCCGTAGTCCGGATGTAAAATTTCTGAGAAAGAGAGAGAAGCATTACTTTCATTTTTGAGAAGAAAATGAAAAGCTCTTGATCAATTCCAATCATTTTGATTAAGAATATCAAGATTCATGCTTTTATCATACCTATTCAATGAAGAGCAAGTAATAGCCCCTCACCTCTAACAAACTCATAAAATCAAATTGATATTCTAAAGACATTACCAAAAGTCGAATGATAATATTGTGGATCTTTGATTACACAAAAATCAAGCCAAATTCCTTAAAACAAACCTCATTTGATTGCTTAGTGGGTCTTACTTATGAAAAATTGAGCCATAATAGCAACTAAATTAAAAGTCAGAGATTATAGTATGTAGCGAGCACGGATCTCCTCATAGGAGAGAAGACTCTCTATCAACTCCTCCACAGATCATACACCAACATATCAAAATTTTCTCAATCTAAGAATATTTTTGCACATCATAGATCTCAAGGACAAGGTGCATCAATCATCAACCATACACATCGGTGCGGTCCGACTAGGATTCCATCCCCTAAAGTACTACAAAAGTTGCTCAAAAGAGAAAGGTATGGAGATCTAACTTCTCTCCCATTTTCAAATAAATATAAAAAGAATCAATTCAAAGAGAGATTCTGAGAAGTGTCAAATGCTGAGAATGGCAGTTCATTTCACACCATGAAAGTTTTAAAATGAAGATTACCAAAAAAATCTACAATGAAGGCAAATACAAGTCTTTTATAGAGAAAAATCATTGTATGTAGAAGAGTTCATCTCACAACATTAATGATCAAACCACCGTTAAAAACTATTGTGGAAACATCCATTGTAAACTTTTGTGTTAGGCTCTATTTAAGACTTCATGGTATGAATTGCGCCATTGCTTTCAAAATAATACTTCTAATTAGCCACCATATTTGGTTGGTAAAGCGTGTTCTAGTGTTACAAACTAGGGTTCACAAACTTGTGAGAAGATCTATATCAAAACCAAGATATGCAGATCAAACCAGTTAGGGTTGTCAATATGTGATCCGACCTGATTATTATTTAGGTAGAGAGATTATTATTTGGGTCAATTTCAAGTTGAAAACATGGTCCTCATTATTATTCAGGTTGGGTTCGGGTAGACTCGAATAACCCAAAATCAACCTAAAATTGTCCAAATTATAACTTGAGTTTAGGTTAGGATCGTTCAAGTTGGGTTAATTCAATTTAAAAGGTTATATTCAGGCTGATTGGATCGTGTCGATCCAAGAATACACGTCCCAATATGATAAACGGATTAGACGGGTCGGGTTCAGTTTAAGCAAGTTGGATCAATTTGGATTCGGAATATTTTGACCCTTTCAATAGACATATCAAATCACACATATTTGGCATTGGTCAACTTCAAGTTAGACTAAACTCAACATATCAACACTAGTTGACACCTCTAACTTGGTGAATTCGAGTCAAATGAGAAAAAAAAGACCCAAACTATAGCATAAATCATGATCTCATAAATAAGCAATCTTTAAAGAAGTAAAACCACAAATTAATACTAATTCCTCATGCAAAAATAAAATCATATAGTCAAATCAAAAGCTCAAAATTTGCTCACATAAGCTATGTGGAAATCAAACTCAACTAATTTTGCACCTGAATTATTGATCTCCAAGCACCAGCACCTTCATAATGGCATCACTCATTCCATCAGCATGTGGGAACATATGACCTCCATCCGGTATTTCATGGTAGTGAACCCAAGGAAGCTTTTCGCTGATGTAACGAGAAAGAGAGACATTCACAACTAGATCCAGAGCGCCATGCCATAGGTGGATGGAGCCCTCGCTGTTGGGAAATGGGTTTTTAAGATCCATTGGGTCAAATTCCCAATTGCCGAAGCACACAATCAAGTCGTGGTGGACAGAGTAGAACTCTCCTTGCTGCCTGATCAGTGCCTTCTGATGTGTACAAGGTAGAGGATCAGCTAGTAACGGCTTTATGAAAGTTCACTTTAATGGTAAAACCAACGAGGGTAGGAACTACAAGATAACTACAAGAAAGAAATAAATACCTAGCACTTGATTCTTGTGTATTTACATATCTCATACCTAAACTTTCATATTTACATGCATAGGACTTTGGTGCTTTAAGCCGATGCATGAAAAAGTACATTTCACTTTTTAAAAGTGGTAATAGTACTATTTTTATTGTGAAATTAAAGATTTGATTGCTATACATGTAAACATGAAAGTTTAGGTGTGAGATGCATAAAGAGAAAAGTGCCAAAATGATCCCTTGACTTTCATAGGTGGGCATTTTAGTCCTAGATATTATAAAAATGTAAATTTAGTGCCCAGCTCTTTTAATATGGGTTGAAATAGTCCCCAATGAAGATTAGTTTGGTATTAAATATGTGAAAACATAAGAATTGGCTGGCATATATATGTAAATGCCCTATTTTTACATGTACACATCAAAGTTCTCATGGTAAAACGAATAAAAATAGATATGTTTAAGAACTTTAGCAAGTAAAATGCATGTCTTAATTGTTTTATGGCAACTTCCCTCCTCCAACATAATAGAGCTATGCATTAAGAGTTAAAACCCGTGCAATTCTCCTTTCTAAAATATCAAAAAGTACAAGCAAACATGTTGATTTTCAGAATTCAACATAATACTTTTATTGTTATGAAAAAGGGTATAAATAACCCTTACATAAATCTTAGAATATAAAAGACAATAAAAAAGAAATAACAAGAAATGAAAGATATAACACATAATATTTCCAATTAATCAATTCCTATTAATTATGTGGAGATACAGGAACAACATAAAATAGGAAAGAAAACACATCTCATCCAAGAAAATAAATCTAAAATAATAAAATAAATAAATCTATATTAAGAAATAACTCTAATCATCATAATTTCTAACAGGAAAAATTTATTTCATAATATAACTTTTAAGATTCTCCCTCAAGTTGAAACATTAATGAAAATCATGTTCAAGTTGGATTTGAAAACATCAAATAATGGGCGAAGAAAATCCTATGAAGTAGAACTTGAAGTTTTCATCTCGTAATGCAGCTGTCTTTGACTACAGTTCCTCCAATGTTTGTTGGTAGACAGAAGACTCCTACAAGTAATGTCGCAAGGGAATTTGTAGGAAAGCAAACAACCTGTAGGAAAAGCTGACTTATAGTTGACTGCAGTTGTCTTTTGATTGCAGCTCCTGCAGTGTCTGTAGTTAGACAGAAAGCTCTTGCAGGTAATGTTGTAGGAGAGTTTGCAGGGAAGTAGACAATCTGCAAGAAAAACTGACTTTTAGTTGACTGCAGTTCCTGTAGTGCCTGTAAGTAGGCGGAAAACTACTATAGGTAATGTTGCGGGAGAGTTTGCAGAAAAATATACAACCTCCAAAAAAAGCTGCAGCGCATGGTCTGTAGAAAAAAGAAAAGCACTAGAGGTAAGCCTGCGGCAGGGAAAAGCTTCGAAAGGTTGCTACAAGAAGAATTCTGGTGGAAGACCTGTTGCAGGAAATGCTCTGGAGGAGGGCCTGATACAGGAAAAAAGCCTTGGAGGAGAGTCTACTATTGGAAAAGCTCCAGAGGCTGATGAAGAAAAAATTTCGGAGGGCATGATGCAGGAAAAAATTCCGAAGGAGGACCTGTATAGAGTTTTCGGTAGTAGGGAAGAAACCGACGGAGAAAGGCAAGGAGGTCGATTGTTGGGATTCCATTCAAAGATACATTCAGCGAAGAGAAGTAATCTATAGGGGAAAATCTACAGAGGTAGATCTGGCGGCAGGAAAAACTTACAGGAGGGAGGTATGGCGGCGGGAAGGGCTGTAGGGAAGAGATCACAAGAGTAGGTCCGGCGATCCTGGTAGGAGGTCCAGCCAACAGTAGGGAGGTTCGCAGAAATTTCGGACGGTGGGAATGGCTGCAGGAGGTACTTCCGCCAACTAGAAAGGATCCGAAATTCTTTCCAGTCTCTATTGGCCTCTCTGAAGCTCTAGGTACAATCTGTCTAAGCCTTCGAGATGCTACTTGTGATTTATCTAATGCTATGAGAGGNAACTTGTGAGAAGATCTATATCAAAACCAAGAGATGCAGATCAAACCAGTTAGGGTTGTCAATATGTGATCCAACCAGATTATTATTTAGGTTAATTTCAAGTTGAAAACATGGTCCTCATTATTATTCAGGTTGGGTTCGGGTTGACTCGAATAACCCAAAATCAACCTTAAATTGTCCAAATTATAATTTGAGTTTAGGTTAGGATCGTTCAAGTTGGGTTAATTCAATTAAAAAGGTTATATTCAGGCTGATTGGATCGTGTCGATCCAAGAATACACGTCCCATATGATAAACGGATTAAATGGGTCGGGTTCGGTTTAAGCAAGTTTGGATCAATTTGGATTCGGAATATTTTGACCCTTACAATAGACATATCAAATCACACATATTTGGCATTGGTCAACTTCAAGTTAGACTAAACTCAACATATCAACACTAGTTGACACCTCTAACTTGGTGAATTCGAGTCAAATGAGAAAAAGAAAGACCCAAACTATAGCATAAATCATGATCTCATAAATAAGCAATCTTTAAAGAAGTAGAACCACAAACTAATACTAATTCCTCATGCAAAAATAAAATCATATAATCAAATCAAAAGCTCAAAATTTGCTCACATAAGCTATGTGGAAATCAAACTCAACTAATTTTGCACCTGAATTATTGATCTCCAAGCACCAGCACCTTCATAATGGCATCACTCATTCCATCAGCATGTGGGAACATATGACCTCCATCTGGTATTTCATGGTAGTGAACCCAAGGAAGCTTTTCGCTGATGTAACGAGAAAGAGATACATTCACGACTAGATCCAGAGCGCCATGCCATAGGTGGATGGAGCCCTCGCTGTTGGGAAATGGGTTTTTAAAATCCATTGGGTCGAATTCCCAATTGCCGAAGCACACAATCAAGTCGTGGTGGATAGAGTAGAACTCTCCTTGCTGCCTGATCAGTGCCTTCTGATGTTTACAAGGTAGAGGATCAGCTAGTCACGGCTTTATGAAAGTTCACTTTAATGGTAAAACCAACGAAGGTAAAAATTACAAGATAACTACAAGAGAGAAATAAATACCTAGCACTTGATTCTTGTGTATTTACATCTCATACCTAAACTTTCATATTTACATGCATAGCACTTTGGTGCTTTAAGCCTATGCATGAAAAAGTACATTACACTTTTTAAAAGTGGTAACAGTACTATTTTTATTGTGAAATTAAAGATTTGATTGCTATACATGTAAATATGAAAGTTTAGGTGTGAGATGCATAAAGAGAAAAGTGCCAAAATGATCCCTTGACTTTCATAGGTGATCATTTTAGTCCTAGAGTTTATAAAAATGTAAATTTAGTGGCCAGACTCTTTTAATATGGGTTGAAATAGTCCCCAATGAGGATTAGTTTGGTATTAAATATGTGAAAACATAAGAATTGGCTAGTATATATATGTAAATGCCCTATTTTTACATGTGCACATTAAAGTTCTCAAGGTAAAACGAATAAAAATAGATATGTTTAAGAACTTTAGCAAGGAAAATGCATGTCTTAATTGTTTTATGGCAACTTTCCTCCTCCAACATAACAGAGCTATGCATTAAGAGTTAAAACCCGTACAATCCTCCTTTCTAAAATATCAAAAAGTACAAGCAAACATGTTGATTTTCTGAATTCAACATAATATTTTTATTGATATGAAAATGGGTATAAATAACCTTTACATAAATCTTAGAATAGAAAAGACAATAAAAAAGAAATAACAAGAAATGAAAGATATAACACATAATATCTCCAATTAATCACTTCATATTAATTATTTGGAGATACAGAAACAACATAAAATAGGAAAGAAAACACATCCCATCCAAGAAAATAAATCTAAAATAAGAAAATAAATAAATCTATATTAGGAAATAACTCTAATCATCATAATTTCTAACATGAAAAATTTATTTCATAATATAACTTCTAAGATTTCCCCTCAAGTTGAAACATTAATGAAATTCATGTTCAAGTTGGATTTGAAAATATCAAATAATGGGCGAGGAAGATCCTATGAAGTAGAACTTGAAGTTTTCATCTCGTAATGCAGTTATATTTAACTACAGTTCCTCCAGTGTCTGTTGGTAGGCAGAAGGCTACTACAAGTAATGTCGCAAGGGAATTTGTAGGAAAGCAAACAACCTGTAGGAAAAACTGACTTATAATTGACTGCGGTTGTCTTTTGGTTGCAGCTCCTGCAGTGTCTATAGTTAGACAGAAAGCTCCTGTAGGTAATGTTGTAGGAGAATTTGCAGGAAAGTAGACAATCTGCAAGAAAAACTGACTTTTAGTTGACTGCAGTTCCTGTAGTGCCTGTAAGTAGGCGGAAAACTCCTACAGGTAATGTTGCAAGAGAGTTTGCAGGAAAATAGACAACCTCAAAAAAAAGTTGCAGTGTATGGTCTGTAGAAAAAAGAAAAGCACTAGAGGTAAGCCTGCTACAGGAAAAAGCTTCGAAAGAAGGTCTGCTACAAGAAGAATTTCGGTGGAGGACCTGTTGCAGGAAATGCTCTGGAGGAGGGCCTGATACAGCAAAAAAGCTTTGGAGGAGAGTCTACTATTGGAAAAGCTCCGGAGGAGGGTCTAATGAAGGAAAATTTTCAGAGGGCCTGCTGCAAGAAAAAATTCCAGAGGAGGACCTGTATAGAGTTTTCAGTAGTAGGGAAGAAACTGACGGAGAAGGGCATGGAGGTCGGTTGTTGGGATTCCATTCAAAGATACATCCAACGAAGAGAAGTAATCTATAGGGGAAAATCTACAGACGTAGATCTGGCGGCAGTAAAAACTTACAGGAGGGAGGTATGGCGGCGGGAAAGGCTGTGGGGGAGAGATCATAAGAGTAGGCCCGGCAATCCTGGTAGGAGGTCCAGCCAACAGTAGGGAGGTCCGCAAAAATTTCAGACAGTGGGAATGGCTGCAGGAGGGACTTCCGCCAGCTGGAAAAGATCTGAAATTCGTTCCAGTCTCTATGGGCCTCTCTGAAGCTCTAGGTATAATATGTCTAAGCCTTCGAGATGCTACTTGTGATTTATCTAATGCTATGAGAAGGAATAGAAGCAATCCGATCTCAAGGAGTACTCTTGCTGGTCTGGAAAATTAGAAGCTTTAATTGTTGCATTAACTCCAGTAGCAAAATGATGGCTTCTACACGTCTCCCAAGCCGGCTAGCAGAGATCATGAGTAGGCCATGTCGGATCCGCGAATCAGTTTGCTCTGGTACTCTCACGTGCACCCTCATGAGTTCCCCAATTGTCATTGGCTTTTTCATGGTCCTAAAGGGGTTGTTGTCTTTCCCGGTGCTCTTCCGAGACGAGTTAAGCCCCAACGTTTTCTTCATCCTGTTAGTAGTCGTCAAAGTTAGAGATCTTTGTGTCGACGGTGGTTGCATAGCGATGAAGCAAATGCAACGGCCTCTACGCCGACAACGGCGTGAATGATCCTCCTGTCGCTGCCTCTCTTTCCAAAGACGAAAAGTATGTCAGCGACTCAACTGCGTTTCGACACGCAACAAAAAAGATCTCGTACGCTATCTCTCGGAGCTCTTGATCAGATGGGTTGCATCCCAATTCTACCAACAGCAAGGTTCGCGCTCCTCGTCCTCAGCGACAAGGAGGAGAAACGTAAGGAATCACCAAACGATTTGCTCCAAGAGTTCTCTAGGGTTCCTCTCGAAGCCATTTTAGGATTTTCAATTCTTCTCTATCCAAGAGTTCCGGCGACCAGCTTTGACGGAGAGTCACTCACTTCCTGTAGATAGGATGGCAGGAAAGAAGTCTGGCGGCCCTGAAAGGAAGACCAGTGGCTAGGGAGGACATTTGGCTCCAATACCATATTGATTTTCAGCATTCAGTGGTATATTTTTATTCATATGAAAGGGGGTATAAATAGCCATTACATGAATCCTAGAATATGAAAGATAATAAAAAATAACAGAAAATGAAAGATATAACACTTAATATCTTTAATTAATCTATTTATATTATTTATTTTGATNGAGGGTATAGAAGCAATCCAATCTCAAGAAGCTTCAAATTTCTCTTTGTCAAGCTTCATACTCTTGCTGGTCTGGAAAATTAGAAGCTTTAATTGTTGCATTAACTCCAGTGGCAAAATGATGGCTTCTACACATCTCCGAAGCCGGCTAGCAAAGATCCTGAGTAGGCCATGTCGGACATGCACCCTCATGAGCTCCCCAATTGTCATTGGCTTTTTCACGGTCCTAAAGGGGTTGTTGTCCTTCTCGGTGATCTTCTAAGAAGATTTAAGCCCCAACGCTTTCTTCATCCTGTTAGTGGTTGTCAAAGTTAGAGATCTTGGCGTCAATGGTGGTTGCATAGCGATGAAACAAATGACAACGGCCTCTACGCCAACAACAGCGTGAATGATCCTCCTGTCGTTGCCTCTCTTTCCGAAGACGAAAAATATGTCAACAAGTCAACTGTGTTTCGACACGCAGCAACAAAGATCTCGTACGCTGTCTCTCGGAGCTCTTGATCAGATGGGTTGCATCCCAATTCTACCAACAGTAAGGGTCGCGCTCCTCGTCGTCAGCGACAAGGAGTAGAAACGTAAGGAATCGCCAACGATTCGCTCCAAGAGTTCTCTAGGGTTCCTCTCGAATTCAATTTAGGATTTTCAATTCTTCTCTATCCAAGAGTTCCGGAGGCCAGCTTTGGCGGAGAGTCACTCACTTCCTGTAGGTAGGATGGTAAGAAAAGAGTATGGCGGCCCTGAAAGGAAGACCAGTGGCTAGGGTAGGACATTTGGCTCTAATACCATATTGATTTTCAGCATTCAGTGGTATATTTTTATTAATATGAAAGGGGGTATAAATATCCATTACATGAATCCTAGAATATGAAGGATAATAAAAAATAACATGAAATAAAAGATAACACTTAATATCTTTAATTAATCAATTTATATTATTTATTTGGAGATAAAATAAATAAAATAAAATAAGAAAGTTTAAAATAAGAAAGAAAATATATCTCATTCAAGAAAATAAATCTAAAATAAGAAAGAAAATAAAATTATAATAGAAAATAAATCTAATCCTCATAACTTCTAACATAAATAAATTATTTCATAATATAACTTCTAACAAAACAAAAAACAAGGTTTAGCCTTGAAAGTCTAGTATTAAGTTTGGTATTGGTATTATAAATTTCTTAAACTTTGGTATAAATTTGAAAGATTTTTAAACTAATTAATGTTAATTTTGCAATCAAACGCCAGAAATTAATTTCATTTTGCAATCATTTCATAATTTCACCAATAGATTAAGGCTTTCTTTGGTTGGGTGCTAGCTTCTTAGTATGCCTCAAGTCTGCAACTTCTCCAGCAGCGCAAAAGATGTAGAGAGGCAACTTACAAGGCAAACACGCAGAGAAAATAACCCATTGGCCTTCAGCATCAGGTCGTCCAAATATCACTTCCACTCATTTATGTGATATCCAAAGAAAGAATATTAAAAGGGGCATTTGCATATTACCACCCCATTCCAATGTATTTACATATCTAACAGTTACACTTTACTTCTTACATTTACACCACCCAAATCATTCATATCACATAAAAAATGCCACCAGTTTTAACTTTTAAGAAAGTGAAATACACCTTTTCAATCATACGTAAGGTGGTATGCATGTAAAAATTGAAGTTAGGTGTTAGATATGTAAATACATAGGACTTGAGTAGTATCTCAGTAAATCTTCCATAATTAAAACTGCATTAATTACCATTTCAATCATGTGAAAGTATTTAACAAATAATCTTCAAGCTTCACCTTGAAAGCACAATCAAAAGTTCCAAGTGTCGTACCTGGTACTGTTTTCTAGCTAATATCTTGGGTAAAAGCTCTTTGTCTTTCTCTGATAAGACGTCCGTGCTTTCAGCTATCACGCTGAAGGAAGGAAACCATTTCTGGGTGTTCCACCAATAAGTTAAAGAGGGCAGATAATGAGCAACACGAATTGCCCACTGGTCTTGAGCAAGCTGTCTGCTATAAGCATCACTAGATAAGTTATTAGGGAAATTGGGCCACCAATAGTTAGAACCTGGAGAAACAAGTGCGGCGCCTGCAAGCCTGCATACAAAAGGACAGCTAATAAAAATTGTAAACTTGGATTTACTAAACCCTGCAAGGGATTTTAAGCAATACTGTGAAGGAATTGTGAAACACTAGAATTTACTAAATCTTAGATTTAAAAGTTAATGTTTTCTGTCTGACAAGATTTAGGTNACAAGTGCGGCGCCTGCAAGCCTGCATAAAAAGGACAGCTAATAAAAGTTGTAAACTTGGATTTACTAAACCATGCAAGGGATTTTAAGCAATACTGTGAAGGAATTGTGAAACACTAGAATTTACTAAATCCTAGTTTTAAAAGTTACATTTTTTCTGTCTGACAAGATTTAGGAGGTGTTTGGTAGCCAAACTTAAGATAGATTTACATTGGATTTATTGTAAATTCATCAAACATAAATTTTCCTCTATTAAATTCTTCCATCCATTTAAATCCAATAACTTCTCCCACTTAACGTAAATCCCGAATTTAGTAAATCCAATCCAGAGGTGGATTTATCAAATCCGGATTTACTGGATTTAGTAAATCCTACTTAAGTTAAATCTAAGAGGCAACCAAACACCCCCTTAAGTTAAATCTAACTTTACTCCGTTAACATACAGCCCCTAAAATTTTCTTTTATTACTTTTTATAATTTAAAAAAAAAAAAGCAGGACTGGATGCAATAAAACATAAGCGAAAAGATTGCTTCTTGTTAGGCATAGTTATTGGCTACAACTCAAGACTCCGAATATCATGCCAGCATTTAAATGTGAAAACCTCGACTTACTGTCATAACTAACCATTTTGATATTCGAAATAATTTCTCCCCAGATAAGAGGATGCATACTAGACAATGGAAAAATCAAGTAAATAACTAGGGATTAGATCAAAATATACATAGGAATTGGTTATGTATGTAAATGCGCCTTGAAATTATTATGACCAAAAAAAAAAAAGGAAAACTTCCCATAAAACCANACAAGTGCGGCGCCTGCAAGCCTGCATAAAAAGGACAGCTAATAAAAGTTGTAAACTTGGATTTACTAAACCGTGCAAGGGATTTTAAGCAATACTGTGAACTTGTGAAGGAATTGTGAAACACTAGAATTTACTAAATCCTAGATTTAAGAGTTACATTTTTTCTGTCTGACAAGATTTAGGAGGTGGGTGGTAGCCAAACTTAAGATAGATTTACATTGGATTTATTGTAAATTCACCAAACATAAATTTTCCTCTATTAAATTCTTCCATCCATTTAAATCCGATAACTTCTCCCACTTAACGTAAATCCCGAATTTAGTAAATCCAATCCAGAGGTGGATTTATCAAATCCGGATTTCCTGGATTTAGTAAATCCTACTTAAGTTAAATCTAAGAGGCAACCAAACACCCCCTTAAGTTAAATCTAACTTTACTCCGTTAACATACAGCCCCTAAAATTTTCTTTTATTACTTTTTATAATTTAAAAAAAAAAAAAGCAGGACTGGATGCAATAAAACATAAGGGAAAAGATTGCTTCTTGTTAGGCATTGTTATTGGCTGCAACTCAAGACTCCGAATATCGTAACAGCATTTAAATGTGAAAACCTCGACTTACTGTCATAACTAACCATTTTGATATTCGAAATAATTTCTCCCCAGATAAGAGGATGCATACTAGACAATGGAAAAATCAAGTGAATAAATAGGGATTATCAAAATATACATAGGAATTGGTTGTTATGTATGTAAATGCGCCTTGAAATTATTATGACCAAAAAAAAAAAAAAGGAAAACTTCCCATAAAACCCCTAAAATTTCATACAAGTGCATGTATTTCAAAATATTAGAAATTTCACTTCCCAAAAACTCACTAGTGTGATAACTTAAACAGATAAAAACAATAAAAAAGATTGAAACAGACCGGTGAGGTATAAATTTTAGGCAGCTCCAGATATACGCTCCGCCCATGGAAAATCCCATGAGATAGAACTTAGGACCTAATGCCATCTTATCAGCAAGTTCCTCAACATCTTCAGCAATGGTTTTCACTGACATCTTTGGATTTGGATCACTCTCCCCATAACCAGCTCTGTCAAAAGACAGCAAATATACTCCCAATTCATCGAGCATTTCCTGAAAACTCAAGCCAACAAATATCACCTACAGAATAAAAAGGGTAAGGGCCATTTACATACATACCACCCTATTCTTATGTATTTACATATTTAACACAAACTTTAATTTTTATATTTATACCACCCAAATCTTTCATATCACATCAAATATACCACCATTTGAAATTTTAAAAAAGTGAAATACGCCTTTTCGTGCATAGGTAAAATGTCATGTATGCAAAAATTGATATTTAGTTGTTAGATATGTAAATACATAGGAATTGAGCGGTATGTGTGTAAATCTTCCGAAAGCTAAACAAGCAAGGATGCTGTCATTACCTGCGAAACAGGAAGTACATCATGCTTACAGCAATCGAATCCATGAATAAATATGACTTTGTGTCTCGCCTTCTCCTGCAAGACGCCTTTTTCAATGTATGAAAGATGTCTTCCATCATTCAGCTTAATTCTAGAGGATGTCACACGAGGACCATTTGTTGTTCCACATATATTAGGTGGTGGAGGCCGGGTTGCTTTATACGACCATGCCAAAACTCCCACGAGTAAAACCACTAATAGCTTTGAAACAATTCCTAAAACAACAAAAAAGTCATCATCGAAATGTTAGGAGAGGAAAACATAGAATTTGTTCGATTGTTATAATGTGAACGAGACCTAATGGAGTCATCAGACTTTAGATGCAAAAATAATAAGGGAAATTTGGATAAGCAGCACACAATTCTTATGTATTTACATATCTCACACTAAACTTTCATATTTACATATATAGCACTTTGGTGCTTTAAACCTATGCATGAAAGGGTGTCTTACACTATTTAAAAATTGATAATTGTGTTATTCTTTATGTGATATTAAAGATTTGAGTGCTATGCATGTAAATATAAAAGTTTAGGTGAGAGAGGTAAATACATAAGAATTTTGTGCTATGCATGTAAATGCCAGTAATAATAATAATAATAATAATAATAATAATAATAATAATGAAGCAATGAAACATGTATAACTAATGGGAAATCATATCAACTAAATAGAATATTTCTCATTTAAAAAGTTTCTTTATCATTGACTTGTAGATAAAATATTTACCTTAAATAACTGAAGTCATATTTCAAAGTGAAGTGAAGTTTGCTAATAGCAATGAAAGAATGTATTCATTATGCAGCTGTAAGAAAAGGGTGTGAAAAGCTCAAAAATAACTATGAGTTGCAAATTCTAAAGGCTATTTGGCAACAACTTTAAGGTGTGATTTAAGCGGAGTTAAATGCATAGGTATATAGCACCAAGTTGTTAAAAATGTGAATATCAAACTTTAAGTGTTAGATATGTAAATCCATAAGAATTGTGAGGCACTTATGTAAATTTCCCTAACTTAAATCCTGCCAAAAGGTCAAAAGTAAACATATAGAAGTTCTTTTTTCATGACAATACAAAAGATTTGTTTTCATGTCAAGGTAATTACATCAGTGATAAATTAAATCTCACTATAAAGTGGGATATACTTTTCCTTTATTGATTAAATTAAACAATAAATAAGAAATGAGGAACCGATATTAAGAATAACAAAATAAAGATTTTGATTCACAAGAACTAATAAAGATCTTCTTTACTTGGAGGATGCAATCTTTATGGAAACCTCATGCAGCAGACAGAAAGAGTTTCTTCTATAATTATGATTGTGTTTCTCTCCTAAAATCAAGCAATAAAAATTTTTGGGGGGGCATTTACATATAGAGAAAAGTGTTAGATGGTGCCCTGACTTTTTGCGAAGGGGCCTATTTTAGTCCCAGATTCTAGAAATTTTTTTTCCATACGAACTGCGGACGTAGCTCTGCGTACGAACTCCAGTAAGATGTCGTCATGTGTCCTACACCGAGCCCACCTCATAAAATATTAAAAAAATTGATTTTTTTACAACTGACCTGGCCTGGACCTTTTTGAAGTGGAATCGCAGAGGTTGTTAGAGCAGTTCACCGCGTAGTATTATTGGGGGGGGGGGGG
>JXCR01138317.1:106994-120614 GCA_002079205.1 Phalaenopsis hybrid cultivar | reverse complement strand
CTTCTCCTTCTTTTATTTATTTAGCTCGTAGTTTATAAAATGGAATAAGAAAGGCTTTCTAAATTGAGGTGTTAGCTCATGTTGCTCTTTCCTGATGATTAGGTTTTACCAAAGGTCCAAATTCCTCCAAATGTCCCATGCGATATTTATATTGGGATTTTTAGTTTCGTTAGTTCGACAACTAAGTGATATAGTCACAATAAGACAAAATTTGGGAATGAATGAGTGTTTGATAAGAGCTAGATGGGAAGTGACGAAGGACTACATGCGTCGAGCTAGTTGGGAAACAAGGATGGGATCACACACAGATTGAGCTAGTTGGGAAGCAATGGCATAGATACATGATTTGGTACAGACGAGATTCGGACGGACGGCGACTTACGAGATCTACCTTTTTGATAGAAAATTTTCTTGGGAGTAATGAGGATCAAAAACATAGATGATCTGAAGAAGAAATTAGGGAAAGAGGTGAGCCAAATCACATTGGGAATGAACGAGTGTTTCTCATCCGTGGAGGGGAGATTCACGACATTGAAAGAAATGATAAAAAAAATCAGGGAGATATACTTTGCTCTTAATGGGTTTACAAAGGAAAAAAAAATGATGGCGACGACCCTGTGTTTGGAAGGGAAGGCTCTGGCGTGATATCAATAGAAAGAATAACGTCAGTCAATCACAATATTAGAAGAATTCAAGGACCGGTTGTTAGCTTTTCAAAGCCACTCACGAAGGGGATTTACACAAGTAATTTTTTGTATTGGTCTAAGAAGGGCCTGTTATGGACTATAAAGAGAAATTTGAGATGTTATTCAGTCGGTTGTGTGGGATCTCAGATGAAGTGTTGGAATGCAACTTCATAAAAGGGTTGAAGCTGAAGATTTGAGCATCATTTTGTTCGCCGGGACTATGAGGATTGCGGGAAAGTATTAACTTAGCACAGCTGGTTGAAGATAAAAATGTAATGGAACGAGCGAATAAGAGCAACGTAAGTGGATCGTCATACTAAATTGCTACAACCACAATAATACCAATGCTTAAATGGTGGAAGTCTAGAAGGAGGCTCCACAAGACAGAAAGAAGGAGCCATGATCTGAGACGACACTCAAACTCCTTATAGAGATAGAGATTCAAGAGAATTGAGTCAAATGGTTATATTTTAAGTGTGATGAGAATTTTGTCTCATGACACCATTGTAATTATCGAACAATACAAATTCTTACAGTATGTGATGAAGAGGCAAGGGATGCAAAAACAAAGAAGGCTGTGGTGGAGGAGGAATACCCTCTCTTAGATGTGACAGATATTTTATTGAACTCATTGGTGGGCTTAACACTGAGCCACACTATGAAACTTTTGGGGTAGATCAGAGAACATGAAGTAGTTATGTTGATAGATAGTGGAGTCACTCTCAACTTCATCTCTAATCAAGTAGTGAAGCAATGGAGCTTGAGATGGCGAACACGGGAAGTTTTGGAGTAATGATAGGGATGAGATGTGTGGAGAAGTATAGGGGAGTTTATAAATGAGTAATTTTGACATTGCTAGTCATTCAATTGACAAAATATTTTTTCTCCTTAGATTTCAAGAGCACTGATATGATATTGGATATGAAATGGTTATAATCCTCAAGGGAGACGAAGAAGAATTGGAAACTATTGACCATGGAATTTCAAAAGGGAGATAATAATACCATAGTGGTGTTTTGCGGTAGCCCTCATTTATGCATAACTTTGTTGTCGACGAATTTATCGAACGTGGCAGTTATGTGGGAGTGGCCACTACCTAAGAACTTGAAGTGGTTGAAAAGATTTATGGGACTGAGAGGATACTACTAGAAGTTCATGAAGGGCTATAATTTAATGGTATGGTCGTTGACGAGAGATTGAAGAAGGATAAGTTTTTGCGGGGAAAAATATCAACCCAAACTTTTGAGAAGTTAAAAGAAGGACATGACGATTGTAGCAATGCTGACTTTACCTAATATCAGCCAATATTTCATTGTAGAGACGGATGCTTCAAGTCATGGATTAGGCGAAATCCTCATGTGGTGTCAATCCATCACTTATCTCAATCAAGTGCTGAAGCAAGAGCTAGATTCATGTCAGTTTATGAGTGGGAGTTATATGACTTGATCCAGCAACATTTTCTCTTTTTTTTTCACTTTGAGGATAAGGTGCTTTTTGCGAGGGGAGTAATGTTAGATCGACACCTAAAGACAATTTTTATCTTTTATTAGCCTAAGCACAATTTAGTATTTTATTATTATTATTATTGTGAGGTATAAATAGGGCTAATATGTTTAAGTTTTGGGGTTATGCATGAGATTGTTGTCTTGAGTCTTAGGGTTAAGGTTTGGGAGATATCGCCTCTCTGTCAAATTTCAGGTGTAAGGGTTAAGGTTTGAGAGAGCTCACCTATCTCTCAAATTGTAGTGCTTATGTTTATGTATTCCAGTTGTGTTGTTGGTGTTTTTGAAGAAAAATAATTTATGTGGAATTTCCTATCATGCTCATTCATTAGGTGTTACTAAGCATTGTGCACTATATTATTATTATTAAATGATAAGTGTTGATTGACTGAAACAAAAATGAAAAGATGCAAATCATTCAAATTCTATTCCTGGAAATACTTTGATATTAATTATATGTGTTTCATATTCATTTCCTAGATCTTACTTTTAAGGATTTGTTGTTAGGTTGTTGCTATGGCAGGGAGTGATGTAGACATATCTTTGATTTATTGGATTTCCTCCTTTGTGGTTGTTACAAATGCTTCCCTTTGTAGTAGACGGGTATTAGGCTCAAACCAATTCTTAACCCATAAGGTTACGTTCGTTCTTATACCCAAATTGATAATAGGTGCCTTAATGTAGTTCCCTTTTTCGGTTCATACTTACTTCTTATTTGCTCTATTACCTTATTATTACAAATTAAATTGCCTAAAAGATGAAATAAATAAATATTAAAAAAATAATTATAAGGATCTTGGTGAACACTCAACGAGGGACTCATAAGGAAAACTCATAAAACCCTCTATATTTGTGTGTTTAACTTAAATTTCCACACTCTTCCTCAGATTGAATGGTAGACATTTTTTACTCTTAGTTTAGAGCTTTCCAATCTAATCCTTCAAAATTTATTTAAGCAAGAGCCTTGATGAGAATGCTTGCAATTTGGCGATGAGTTGGAGTATGTTGAAATGATATGGCTCCTCTTTTTCTCTTCTTCAATGAAGTTTTGATCTATTCTAGCTTGCTTGGTTTGGTTATAATGCACAAATTATTTATAATACTATTTCTACTTGATTTTTGTTTGGTAACACTTTTTCCCTGTTTTGTGGTTGGAAAAATAACAAAAAAAAACGTAGCGCCTATTTGCATTGTGGTTTTTTGCACAAATTTTCTTTTTCAAAATTTTGCCTTATAAAAACTACTTTCAAGAACGCATAGTAAAAATTGTGATTGAGAAAACAGATTTTAATAACAGTAATGGAAAACATAGTTTGCTTCATATGAAGTCTTACTTTTCACACAATAATCTCATTGGCTTTTCTTAGATGAACAATTCTTTGAGGTTTTTTCAACTATTTTCCTTCAGAAATTTCATTTTTCATTTCTTTCAACTTAGCTTCTTCACTGATTCGAGCCCCCACATGAATATTTTTACCGTGCAAGTGACTAAATTTTCACTTGCACGAATGTGCAATAACCTAAAGTGAACCTCCAATCCAAGTTCCCCCGTCTCATCAAATTAATAAACACCTTCTTTTTCTTCTTCGAGTTCTTTCAGAAGGACAATCCTTTCATTGGAGCGATTCTTAATAACTCAGAATCCTGAAGGCAACTTTGTTAAACCAGGAATTGATTGATCATATTGTCTAAATATTTAATATCGAGTTTCGTTTGAGAGAGATTTGTCTGCCAATAACTTTTTTATCGAACTTTATGCAGTAGAGTATTATCTCGTCTTAGTTTTCAATTTTAAAAGTTTAATGCATGAGGGTATATGTAGATTTATACTCCAATATCTACTTTTATTTAAAGAGATCCAAGATATATTTATGTTGTGAGGCAATTCTCATTTGTGAACAAGCTGCCTCCATACCTAGAAAATTTTATAGATTTTATAAGTTTTTATTCTCAATTTTTTTGGCAAGGAGTATCTTTACTTTGCCCTTTTTTTATTTTATTTTGCAACTCATGAGAAAAATGTCACTTATAACACAAAAAGAACAATAATTACATCTTTAAATGATCTTTTAACAAAGATTGTGATTCACTTGATGTTGTATGTATCTGTAATGTTGATTGCTTTGGACTTTGACCAACAGTAGCGGTGCAGATTGCTTTAAGCCGTATAAGCACTCCAATTTGCAGGCTTTATTTACTATTGTTGCTGTTTAAAGACAAGGAGGAATTTATATTAGAATTATTTAGCAAGATCACAGTTAAGGAGGACATTGTTGTTGTCTAAGTGGTAAAGTGGTCAATACAAGTTAGGTCCAAGATATAATAATACCCGTACAATATTACTTTTTGTTATAGTAGCAAATATCTCTTGATAGTCAAGTTCTTAGGACTGCTTTTTTTCAATATGTGCTGTGAACTTCTTTATGCTCATACCAGTCTTATATTTTTCAATGAAAATCCATTTACAACTCACTGTTCACTTTCACAATGGTAGCTTGGTAATATCTCAAGTTTGTTCTTGTTAAGTACTTGAACTTTCTGCAAGATAATAGTTTTCCATTAAAAAAAATTGACTGCCTTGTATATTAACTTTGGTATTTATAATTGGTTAAGATTGCTGACAAAAGCTCAAAAACTTGATCAAAAGCTTTTTAAAATACAAAGTTGTAGATATGGTACTTAATGCAAGACCTCACACCTTCTTGATGGCAATATGGCTATTAAGATTTTCATCAATTAATTATGCATCCATGTGTTCATAAAGATGTTATGTGGGAAAATTTCAGAGGTCCCTAATTTGTTCACCTTGCTCAAGATATGCTCTATTCCTTGTTTTTTTATAAAATAATCAATTTCCTGTAAGATGAATAAACTGACTAGGAAATGAAACATGTTTTTCCTTGATATAACAAGAAGAATTGTTGGTTCTATTCTGCCTTGTGGAGTATTGGGACTATGCTTGGTGGATATGCGGATGGGTTCAAATATGTCAAAATCTATATGTATATTGATTGTCTCAAAGTTTATATTCTTGAGAGTTCTACTTCTGATTATCACATTTTTGTAATATGATTGATTTTCCAAAAAGATTACATTCCTGAAGTCGAGGAAGTGAGTTTAGCGACAAAATTTGGGAGGTGACGCCCTAGAATTTATTTTTAATTTGTTTTACTGCAGGCTTCTGATATTCTGTACTGATTATGCTCTTATCTAAAAACCTAATGATCAACCCCTTATTGCATGATTTATAATTTTCTAGAATCGAGGCATCTCCCTTCATATGATATGAGGAATTGAAACCTATTATCTACTGCATTTATCTATTTTGCACTTAAAATATTTATGAGATTCCCATTTTAAGCCCACAACTAATATCAATAATCGTGGTTGCAGGGTCAAAATTGCTTTGAAATTTACATTTTATGGGACTTTCATTCATTTTTTGTTCAACTTGCTTAATTTTGAGTTGTTGGCAGCGGCAGCATGGTCACAACTTTTTGTGGTTGGAAAAACATTGAAGTTTCCAGTCTTCTAGTTTGCATCGAGTTTTTAGCAAGTGTATTTAGTGTGACTTGATTTGTGGTAGTGATCACAAGGACATCCTTTCTGTTGTTTTTTTTTGAGGTTTGAGTGTTTTAATTTTTTTTTTTTTTTTGAAATTATGTTTGAGTGTTGTTGGAGGTCAAGGATAGCGGGTAGGCCCTTCTCTGGTGGATGAGGAAATTGAAGATCCATAATCAATTTTCAGTGACTTGTATCTAAGTGAACCTCTGAGAAAACTTACGGAACTATGGCCAGCGGTTTGTTTTTAAGGGTCTGTTTGATGGCGATGCCATCTAGTGCACGCATGTTGGTTGGTTTCAAAAGGTTGTTGTTAGTTGACTGGATGAAACAATAATAACGTGGTGTGAATAATTCATATTTCATTTCTGTGGATACAGTAATAGTAATAATACTTGCCGACCATTAGGGAGTTCATAATTCTTTTTTAGATAGTGATCTTCAAGATCTAATGATGGACTACTTCTACAATAGAGGTTAGTGCGGTTAAAGTTACTTGAAATTGCTTAGTTTGTGATTGGCTTTTATCTCCTGATGCCAATCCTCCAATGTTCTCATGAGTTTAAGTGACTTTTGTACTCCATGCCTTGCATTTCTTGGGTTTTTAAGAACCTTCTTTTTGTGAATGTTACAAATGGTCAAACCAATTTCTGCTCGGCAGGACCATAGCAGTTCATATACTTGGCTTAACATTGTATGTATTGAAATAGTTATTTATTTATAATTTTTATTGCAGAGTAAGCGTGGTAGATGAATACTACTTAACCAAGATGTACTGTATGTTGCATTGAAAACTAATCAATGTGCGACTCAATGATCTTACAATACAAGGATATGAACATAATTATGTCCTCATTGAATGAAACTCACATTATTAATGCCAATTGTAGAGTTGATTGGATCAATGGGTAACTTTTAGGCCAACTCTTGAGCCCCTAGACTTGAAGCAAGCCAAGTTTTGGCTGCTTGATCCTAAACTAAGAAGTCGACAAGACTTGACCTCGTAATGTTTATGGGGTAGTTAACTTCAGGATCGGTGAGGTCAATTTCCTTGGAGAGGAATGTGGTGTTTGCATAAACAAGTATGCAAAACTGTATTGTTGAAATTATATGGATTAAGAATATAATTAATGTCATAGATTACATTGGAACATTATAATTTTGAAGACTCAGTACTAATTAGCGAACATCTGATCCATGAAATTATTCATATATATTTTTGTATTTGAAGATAGGAAATATAAACTCATGTATTAAGTCAAGGTTCAAAAAGAGTCGCAGAGGAGATGCATTTAGAGGTTCATTCAATTCAAAATTTAGGCAAATGGAATTTTGCTGCTAGGTTCTTTCATACAAATAATAGAAATCTGAATAGGCAGATTAACAGCTCACATCAATGTTTGGAAAATAGGATGAAACCAATCTGAAATGCGCATTTCAGATTAATTTGCAGTCGACAAGAGAAATGAATTAAGCCAATACAAATTGGGACTTCAACTCTTACCATCTGTTTAGTACTTCAAAATTTATTTGTATGATTGCTAAGAAAACCAATTAATCACCATTAATTACTTATTTTTGTAAAATATTTATATATGTGTCTTTGTGGAACTCGAATTATGGATCTTTCAACTGACTGAAGGTATTATTTTTTGTCAATACAAATTTTGATGGCTTCTTGAACTAGTCTTTCATTAAGGGTTGCTTTGTTGCAAGAAAAATGAATGCTATATCTTTTGTACATTCATGTTAATCCCTTATATTTTTGGCTTAAAAATAAAAGAAATATAAAATAAAATTTTTATGTAGGAAAATACTCCGACCCCAATTGGAATGCAACTAAATTGACCACATTTCTTGTTTGAGGATATTGATTGGCATATGCAACTCATTTTGGTTAATGACAAATAGCACACGATAGCTAGCACTAAAGTCCTCCGGATGACTAGTAGCCTAATATTGGGAAAAAACACTAGAGGGAAAAATCAAATACAAAACTAATAGTTAAATTTAATAATCGGTATACTTATTTCACAACCTACAAAACACAAAAGAAATACTACCTCAAATTTTATTAAATAACCATGAGAAATAAAAATTAATAGATTTATTTTATATTGCATCCATAAATTTATTGATCCCAAAGACTTGCAACGAAACAATCTCCAAGTTCTTGCATATTAGAAAAGTTCCAACTTAGTGGTAAATTGGGCAATTTTTGCCTTTATTATTCATCCCCCATCATTGATTTAAGGTTCAAATGGACTAATTTCTTAGTTGCCGGATCAAAATTTTTTTTATCGGATCGAAATTGGATTGTGGATCGATTCTACTAAATTTTGATCTGGTCCGGTGAGGATCGATCCGATTTTCGAACCGGTTCGAATTGTAAATGAGACGACTCGAATGCCATTTTTGGCTCACGATCCAGTTCAAACTTGTCTTGACCTGCCCGACCAACCTACTGATACATTTTTTTGTGAAAAGAGCGGATTCAAACCCTTGCCTTTTCGTTATGCATGTAAAACTAAAAGTTTAGGTGTTAAATATGCAAATGCATAAGAATTTATTTTGATCCTGATCTGAGTCAAGGATCGAAATCGGATCTGAATAAATTTGATACTTTAATTTGGCTCGTAGCTCGGCTCGAATGGTTCGATCCGCTTTCTATCCAAGCTAAAATTCAATACGATTTTCGAGCAATTTAAAATCTTCGAGCAAGTTTCACAACTCTAGTTTCTATGCAAGGGGTTCCCAGATTTTTTTGCTAGTGACATTTAAGGCATTTCTATTAACATCTTATGTGCAAGAAGGTNATTATCACATTTTTGTAATATGATTGATTTTCCAAAAAGATTACATTCCTGAAGTCGAGGAAGTGAGTTTAGCGACAAAATTTGGGAGGTGACGCCCTAGAATTTATTTTTAATTTGTTTTACTGCAGGCTTCTGATATTCTGTACTGATTATGCTCTTATCTAAAAACCTAATGATCAACCCCTTATTGCATGATTTATAATTTTCTAGAATCGAGGCATCTCCCTTCATATGATATGAGGAATTGAAACCTATTATCTACTGCATTTATCTATTTTGCACTTAAAATATTTATGAGATTCCCATTTTAAGCCCACAACTAATATCAATAATCGTGGTTGCAGGGTCAAAATTGCTTTGAAATTTACATTTTATGGGACTTTCATTCATTTTTTGTTCAACTTGCTTAATTTTGAGTTGTTGGCAGCGGCAGCATGGTCACAACTTTTTGTGGTTGGAAAAACATTGAAGTTTCCAGTCTTCTAGTTTGCATCGAGTTTTTAGCAAGTGTATTTAGTGTGACTTGATTTGTGGTAGTGATCACAAGGACATCCTTTCTGTTGTTTTTNTAACTCTCTTTAAAAATTGCTATTTTCAATTCATTTCTTTTACTCTGTCCAGAAACATGATGCGACCCGTCAACTACCAACATCGCATATTCACCTAACTAGTTATAATCATAGTCTGTACATTCTTACTTTTAGGGCCCGTTTGGTTGTTGATACAAAGTACTGATTTTTTTCATGTAAAATTCATATTTTTCTTATCTAGATTTATGACACCGAAGTGTTATAAAATATAAATATCAAAGTTTAAGTATTTAATACTTAAATACATAAGAATTGTATGTTACTTATGTAAATGAAACCATTTAAATTTTGGAAGATTTACATGCATACCACTCAATCCCTATGCATTTACATATCTGACACCTAAAGGTTTAATTTTTTCCTAAATACTACCTGGCCTCTACATGAAAAGGTGCATTTCATTTCCTTAAAGTTAAAATAAGGATATTTTTTATGTGATATGAAAGATTTTAAATGATATAAATATTACAGTTAAGTTTAGGTGCTAGATTTGTAAATAAATAGAAATTTAGTGGTATGTATGGAAATTCCCCTTAAATATTAACAAATCCTTTATTACAGGCAATCAAAATGAGCACTACTCCTCTCTCCACCGCCCACTCATTCCAGACCAGAATAAAAGCTCCATTTTTATCCTCCATGTTGGTGAGAAGCCCAGCTTCCCTTTCCTTCACCAAATCCATTTCAAAAACATCCAGACTCAAGACTGAATCAAACTGCTTCAAGGCCGCTGCCATGGCAGCCTACAAGGTCAAGCTCATCGGTCCAGACGGCAAGGAGGACGAGTTCGAAGCCCCCGACGATGCTTACATTTTGGACTCAGCCGAGAACGCCGGAATCGACCTCCCTTACTCCTGCAGAGCTGGAGCTTGTTCCACCTGCGCCGGCCTCTTGGTTTCCGGCAATGTCGACCAGTCTGATGGATCCTTTCTCGACGAATCTCAGATGGCCGACGGATACGTCCTGACCTGCATCTCGTATCCGAAATCCGATTGCATCATCCATACTCACAAGGAAGGGGAGCTTTACTGAATGATCTGAAAATTTTAGATTTAATAAAAGGAAGACTTACATGCATGCCACTTTATTCATACGCATTTACATGTCGAACGCTTGAAAGTTTTAATTTTTACATGTATGCCGCCCTGCCTATGCATGAAAAGTTGTGTTTCACGAAATAGTGATATTTTTGACGTGATATGAAAGATTTGGGCGGTGTGAAATGTAAAAAGGTGAATGTTTTGCTGTTAGATATGTAAACACATAAGAATTGGGTGGCAGCATGCATTCCAATGTTTGGGTGGGTTCTATGAGCTCAGTTTGATGCGAATTGAGTGCTGTTTGATTGCTTGTGGAATTCATTTGGTTTAACATTGTGCAGATGATGTCTTTATTTTGATTAAGTAATGATTTGTCTTTCAGATATTCAGTATTTGATTTAATTATGTTTTTTTCTTGAAAAAGAAAACATTATTAACATCGATTCATGATGATTAAAATGGTTTAAGTCATCAAAGCTGAGATGAACGTAGATTAAATGTTGGATTTGTTTGTGGTGATTTTTAGTTTTTTTCTGTTCTAGTAATTTCTAATCTCTTCTCATGAAGAAAATTTTGAAAATAATTAAAATAAAATTATAGTTAAATTTTAATTCAAATGAACGTTATGGCTTTTTGACCGTTATGTCAAGTAAATTGAAGCCTTCATTTGTCTTATTAAGTTACTCTTGATTATAAATATTATTAATACTAGCATTTTTTAGATTATTTTAGCTTAATCCAACATTATTTAGATTATTTTAGCTAAATCAACATTATTTAGATTAATAGGAGAATATCATCAAATTTTTAATAAACACTACATAATCTTACTTATCCATAATATATTGATAATTGCAAGATTTAAATTTAATTATTTATATTAAAACATTCATTTAAATAGGTTTAAATATAAATTTATTCTATTTTTTTATTAATAATTTTAATTATTTTGTGTTTAATTGAGTCTAACACATTTTATTCGTGTTCTGCTTGTTTGCTTAGCAAACAAATCGAATACAAGCTACTTAACAAACTTTAGGCTAGTTGTTTGTGAACAACAAGCCGCTTTGACGGCCCTGAGACTGTCAAAATGGTTTGTTTATGTGAACAACTCGTGTTCAACTTTTTAAACAAATAAATCTAACACAAATAAAACTTTTGAGCTAGATATAAATATTATAAAAATATTATTTTTTAACAAATCCAACACAAGCAAACTCTCTCAGTTCAAACTTACTAATTCTTACACTCCTACAAGCCGGAAAATATTTGTGTACATAAGACGTACGCATCACTGCATATGTCAGAGGTTATTCAGGGGGTACATGGGGGTTATATCCGGGTTATACCCCCTGTAACCTTCATGTAACTCACTTGTAACCTTCGTGTAACTTATTTGTAGCCATGAAACTACAGAAGCGCGACACTCATTTGTAGGTTACATGTAATTTATAAAGATGTTACATGAGAATTACAAAGGGGAATAACCCCGATATAATTCACGTTGAGTAAGTCTTATATACACAAATATTTTCCCTACAAGACAGCCGTAGAATTCAGATGGCATAAACCTAAGAAACATGACAAAAACAGATACTTTTCAGACTGATTCACACGTAAAGCCACTAAAAAATTCAACACTTGTTGCTTTGCTTGCACGAGCTTTAATAACTTCTAGCTGAAAAATCCTTACAATTGCTGCGGTCATCTTATCAACACAACAGTTACGATGACGCGAAAACAGGTGGAAAACGAGTTTTCAATCTCACGCCGCAATTTGGAGGAATATTAAAATGGCACGTTGAAAATTTGAGTCAGATGTTATTCATGTAATTTTATGTCATAAATGTTAAATTTATAATTAAAATAAAAAGATATTATATTTAAAATATTATAATATTTTGTAACAGTTATAGGATAAGATTATTCTGACCTCTGCAATTCTTAGTGTTTAAAAGTAGAACGTGTGGAGTCCAATAAAATCACGCCACATGACGTTGATAGAAAAAAATTTAACACAATAAAATATTTCTCCCGAGTTATTTATGTGCTATTTTATTATTATAACATCATGAATATTAGAAGAACACAATAACTCCTAAATAACTTACTATAACACGTGAATAACATGAAATAACACGGGATGAATATTCTCTTGTGTTATCGAGTCAATATTTTTTTTCCCGTACCTCTACTTATCGTGATTTCATTGGACACAAAACTCTACATTTGGAGTCCTGATGAAATAATTTTTCGTAGGCATTAGAAGTACATATTATTTAGAAAAATATGATTGTATGCAAATATGAAAAAGATAATAATTCAGTGGATGTATATGAAATTTCTCCGATTCATCAGTTTTAATTCATATAATCTGGTGATAATGAGAAAATATCTCAGTGAAGATGCCGGTCAAATTTGAATTGCAAAATTCAAAGGCTCTGGACCTTTTTAAAAATGGGGCATTTACAACCATACCACCCAATTCATATATTTTTACAAATCTAACACTTAAACTTTAATTTTTACATTTTTACTACTCAAAGCTTTTGTATAAAATAAAAGAATATCAATAAATTAATTTAAAAAAAAAATGAAATACACATTTTTTTATGCATTGGTAATAGGGTTGTGAGTTTAGTTCGAAGATCATTAATCGTTTGAAAATTGATTCGAATTTCAGCTGAGGAAGAGATGAGATTGAAATAAATGAGTCGTGCTATGAGCCGAACTTTGGATCGAATTTTTTTCAACCCCGATTTTGAGTCATACATGAATCGACTTGAGTTGACTCGAGATCAGTTCGCAGTACATTTCATTTATAAAAATAATATATATAATGTTAAGTAAATTTGAATATAACAAGTTCCGAGCTACTTTGCAGCTACAAGGGATCCAAATAACTCAATTCGAACAAATTAGTTTCAATTTTGAGGTGGATTAAGTCTATTTCGAGTTGAAAAGAATCCATATAGCTCAATTAGACCCAGCTTGTTTCGATTTTGAGCCGGATTGAGCTTGATTCAATTTCGAGCTTGCTCGATTTGAAATTGAATCTAACGAGCCACGAGTAAATTTTGAGCCGTACTAAATCTATTCGAGCTAATTTCAAGCAGACCTTAACTCGTCTCAAAATCAGATCGTTAACATCTTTGGGCTACATAGGTAGGGTGACATCTATAAAAATTAAAATTTAGGCGGTACATATATAAATACAGCTGTTATATTTCATGATATTTTCCCCTGCTTTGCCTCCTTCATAAAATCTAAGGTTTTATTTATTTATTTATTTTATATTTGTATTTTTTTGTGAGTGATGTTGCTCATTTTCTCTTCTTTCTTTAAGACTCGTGGCTCCTTATTCCAGGAATGAAAGAGAGAGGTACCCATAAATCCAACCATGTCTTCATCTCCCATTTGATTAT
>JXCR01138317.1:86527-106806 GCA_002079205.1 Phalaenopsis hybrid cultivar | reverse complement strand
GGGGGGGGGGGGGGAGAACCATTTCCATATGAAATTTTTTTTGTCTTATTTTGTTTTTTTTTTAAATTAAGAAAATGAAAAAAAATTATTTTATTATTTTGCATTTGTTATACTCGCGTCTCAAATCAACAAGTTTGTGTTAAGCGCTGGAGCCCAATTCTGATCCCGCTCTTGCCCGTCGCGTCCCGATCGCGAATTATTGTGATTGCCCCCGCTTCACTGTCGCAATACTTGTTCCCGCCGCTCCCTGATCCTGATTCGCGAAGAGTCGCAACACCCTGCTGTCGCGAACCGTTCCCGCCTCCCGTCTCCTTTAAGTTGCGAACAGAAGAGAAGAATGTTTTGAAGTTATGGTTGATGTTTTTCTTCGGGTTTCCTCGGGATAGAAGGAAGGAAAGTGCAAGAAGTTGTTCCTTGCGGTAGAATGAAGAAGAAAGAAGAAGAAGATTGTTCTCTCTTGGCTTCTTCTTGGTGGCTTGTGGCAGAAGAGAAATTGAGTTTATTTCTCTTGTAAGTTTATCTTCTTCAGTGCATCTTGGTGTAGAGTTTCTTCGGTGTATCTCGATGTAGAGAGAGAAGAAAAGTGAGAGAAGAAGAGAGAGCAACGAAGTGAGAGATTCCTCTTGTAAGTCGAGGTGATTGACTGATGTAAATTCCTCAAGTAGTAAAATCCTCTGCAACTCCGTGAACGTAGGCAATTTGTCGAACCACGTAAATCTGTGTGTTTCACCGTGTTATTATTTTTTGGTGTGAATCTTTTCTCGTTCTATTTTTCACATCGANAATGCAAGACCTCACACCTTCTTGATGGCAATATGGCTATTAAGATTTTCATCAATTAATTATGCATCCATGTGTTCATAAAGATGTTATGTGGGAAAATTTCAGAGGTCCCTAATTTGTTCACCTTGCTCAAGATATGCTCTATTCCTTGTNATTTAGTTATTTATTAAAAAAATTATCACAAAAATGATGGATATCAATTCCAGATAATTTAGAATTAAAAATCATTCTTTGTAATAACTTAATAAATTTTGAATTTTCCTATCAAATATATCATAAAATTTTACTATAAAAATTTATAGTTGTATTAATTCTTAATTATCTATTTTGTTCGAATTAAAATGATCCGAACACGGTCAAACAACTTCTTGTTCGTGTTCATTTGTTTATAATTCAATCTAAAAAAAAAAAATTATTCGTGTTTGGTTTGCTTTTTTAACGAACGAATCGAACGTGACTAATCGAACCAAATAAGAGCTGTTTGTGAATGACGAGTTTTTTTTACAACCCTAATTATAAATATAACTATCAAATTTTAGAAGGCAGACAGGTAAATACATAAGATTATATTCTATGGCAGTAAATTTGTCTGAATAATTATGAGGCATGGCTATACTCAGACTTAGGTGTATTTTATTAATATTTTAATAAAATAAAGAAAAAGGGTTCTTTTCGGGCACCGAGAATCGTCTCCAGAAAATTATGTTCTCATTATGTTAGTTACGTGCACAAAATAATCTATGTATTTATTGCTTTTCTTCTAAGCGACGCTATCATTATTATATTACTGATTTTTTTAAATTAAAAAAAAATTAAAACTATTATTTAATAAATAAATAAAGTGATAAAATAATTTCCTGACTATTTACATATGACATTTTTTTATCGTAGAATTTATAGAAGTATCAAAATAGTATCCTCTATGATGATTATTTTAGCACCAATTTAAAGATTCATTATTTTATATTTTCACCCAATCATGTGCGTGCGACCTAGTTAATTATAAAAGAAAAAAAATAATATTAATTTAAATTAGTATTATAATAAAAAGATAAGCATAATGAGTGAAATATGAGATAAATAATGCCAAATTACTTGATATAAAATTATAAATATTATTTTTTTGAATATTTTTAATTATTTTAAAAACAAATTATTAAGATTTTATATATTTTAAATATTTTTTATATTAATATTATTTTATACCAGTTAGAGCCGAGAAATATTTATGTACAAATTAAATTATTTGGAGAATATAAATATTATATGTATCATCTGAATAATCTAATATACCATGTAATTATTTGTGATTAGAGCGGCGCTTGCTCGAGCTTAGCTTGGCTTGTTGCACCCCTAGTAAAATTAAATCTGACGGCGCATTCGCTACGTTAAGCAACGGTAAGTTGCAACGGTAAGTTTACTGCAAACCAACATTTAAAAGGGAAGATAGTGCAATATTAAAAATTAAAATTTGGGCGTGAAAAGTAAATTCTTATGAATTGGGTGCTATGTATGTAAATTTTTCTATTTAAAAAAGCCAGGCGACAATTGCAGATCGAGAAGATGCAGGCAGTGTTGCGGCGAAGGAGAGGAGGAAGAGAGGAAGCAGGAAGACAGAGAGAAAGAGGAGAATGTCAATCTCCTCTTCTTTTACACTGTTCTTCATCCTTTCTCTGTTATCAGGTGAGCCGATCTTTTTGCTTTTGCTTAAGGTTGGGGATGAGCTCTTCTTTCTGCTCTGGTTTATGCATCCGACGCTTAGTTTTGTGTTAATTGTTTTCTGAATTAGTTTTAAGTTTTGGATATAACTAGAGGAGATTATTTGGTAGTTTGCAATGCTAACTAAAGAAATTTGATATTTGAGAAATGCTGTTTGGCCTTTCTTTGTATTTCTGGTAGAATTGTTACTATTTGTTGCTGAAACTGCAATTTCTTAAGTGTTTATGGGAGAATTTTTGTAGATCTTGGTTACGTTTGGTTTCTTTTTTAGTAAAAGGAAGTTTGGAGATCTGTGTGGAAGTGGAGTTTTGGTCCATGCCGTTTGTGCTTCGTGCTGGTGATGATGAATGTAGTAGGAGGGTTTTGCTAGTAATTTCTGCAGAGTTTTCTGTTTGATTAATTTTTTTCTGCTGTTCTTTTTTTTGGTTTCATTTCTCTTCTTCGTTCTTTGATTCCGATGATATCATCTGAGCTGATTGACAATTACTTTATTTTGCTTCTCATATAACCCTGGTTTATGACTAGGTTTCAGTTTCAGTTTATTTCTTTATTTCCCTTCTATCTTTCATTGAAGTTTGAAATAGGGATTCTTTGTGCTTGGCAGCTCAAATTATCCAAATCCTGAGTCTTAATCTCGGGATCAATTACGGCCAAATTGCCAACAATCTTCCTTCACCAACCCGAGTTTCTGCGCTCCTTCAATCTCTCTCCATCAACAAAGTTAAGCTTTACGACGCCGACTCGAACGTATTAAGCGCCTTCTCCGGTTCCGACATCGAGTTCACAATCGGGATTGGCAATGAGAACGTCGCGGCCATGATCAATCCATCCCAAGCTCAAGCCTGGATTCAACAAAACGTTCAGTCCTTTCTTCCTCGAACAAAGATCACATCCATTACCGTCGGAAACGAAATTCTCTCTGGCAAAGACACCTCGCTTATCTCGAACCTTCTCCCGGCGATGCAATCTCTGCACGGAGCTCTACAATCTCTCGAATTAGATCAACAGGTTAGCATAACCACCGCACATTCTCTCGCCATTTTGGGCAACTCTTACCCTCCTTCCTCAGGCTCCTTCGTTCCAAACTTAGTTCAATACATTCAGCCATTGCTCGAGTTCCACTCCAAAACGAAGTCCCCTTTCTTGATAAATGTTTATCCTTACTTTGCCTATAAGGCGAGTCCCGATACTGTCTCGATGGATTACGTCCTGTTTCAGTCGAATCAAGGCGTCACGGATCCAAATACGAATCTGAACTACGATAACATGCTCTATGCTCAGCTGGATTCCGTTTATTCGGCAATAAAAGCGATGGGGTACAGTGATATTGATGTGAGGGTATCGGAGACTGGTTGGCCGTCGAAAGGGGATTCCGATGAGGCTGGAGCTACTCCCGAGAATGCTGCTCTATACAATGGGAATTTATTGAAGAGGTTAGAAATGAATCAGGGGACGCCATTGATGCCAAACATACCTCTGAGTATCCATGTTTTTGCTCTATTTAATGAAGATTTAAAGCCTGGTCCGACATCAGAGAGGAATTATGGACTGTTCTACCCTAACGGCACTCCTGTGTACAATATTGGATTACAGGGTTCTGGATTGTCTGGATTCTCTCCTTCATCAACATCATTCATAGTTACCGGCTCTGCTTCTAGCCAAAAGGTAAGATTTTCTTAAGCTAATTTACATTTCAGTTCTAGAGATGCGTTTAAATTTTCTTCATAACTATGGTTTTGATCATTTTAAAAGGGGTAATTTTTGGATCATGCATTTTTAGTTATGGGCATTTACATGCGCACCACACAAGTCTTTTGTATTTATATATGTAACACCTAAACATTCATACGCCTAACAATCAAATTTTTAACATCAAATCAGTAATATCATCATCACTAACTTTTTCAAAGTTAAATACACCTGGTCATGCATAGATTTGTGACACCAATGTGTCTAACTGTAAATATGAAACTTTGGGTGTTGATATGTAACTACATAAGAATTGTGGGGTCTGTATGTAAATCTTCCTTTAAGTTATTAATCATGGGGATGAAATCTTGAACTGCAAATGGTTTAAAGGATGAAGTGGTATGATTTATTCTATGTTTCTCTATTTACATGTTAGTGGCTTGCAATGAAGTGATTTTCAGGTGGGTGATTTCCTCAATGAGAGATTTTATAAAGTACTTCATTGCAAATTTGCATTTATTGCACTAAAAAAGATAGCATCAGTTGTAACTCTGCTATATATAATGCACACATTGGAAAGCAGAAGTTGAGGGGAACATTTTATTCACCAAAGTCCTAATTTTTTCTTTTTTTTTTTCTGCAGGTTATTTCTACTTTAGGCATTCTTGGCTGTCTGATTCTAGCCATATAACACAGATTTTCACATCAGCAATCGCTTTAGAAAGAAAGAAAAAAAAAATCAATTTGACTAATCGAATTCAGAACCTACAAGAGCCTCTGCTTGCTGGAAGTGAGGTATTACAGCAAACGATCTAGTCGATTTCTGCAATTTTTTAAAAATTTATTTATTCACATGAGTGCATTTGGTTAGTCCTTTATTGCAGAGCTGTTTAGGTTATAAATATGTTATAGCTACCTCTTAACCATATAATTAAAGTTTGGGAAATTTACATACATACCCCAGAATTCTTATGTAGTTACATATCCAACTCCTAAGGTTTGATAGTTGCATTTGAAAGTCNTACATACCCCAGAATTCTTATGTAGTTACATATCCAACTCCTAAGGTTTGATAGTTGCATTTGAAAGTCTTTGAATTAAAAACTTATTCATGAAAAGGTGTATTTAACTTTTAAAAAGTAAGCTATACTGCTGTTTTTTATGTAATGTTGAAGTTCAGGTGTTAGATATATAAATATATAAGAATTGTGTGGTCTGTATGTAAATTCCTCTTAAAATTTTTAAGTGAATAATAGGCTTGACAAATGATGTATTAGGCCCAACTCAGACCTCCCCTTTGATTCACGCTACTTATACTATGCCATTAAAGCTAATGTTTTGGTTGTATCTAGCTGACGTGTTGTGCTCGCACGTGTGACAGGAGATTTTTAAGGCATATTAGAGTACTGAATTTGTCCCACATCATAAAATTTAAAAAATATCTTCTTGTAAAAATATCAAATAATCAGTTCTCTCCCATAAATTTAAGCTTTTGACCGCTAACAGTCCTTTAATTTCCTTTGCCTAACACTCACTAGGGTCATTTTTGTAAAAAAGAGTTTTCTTTTCTATCTCCATCCTTTCCATTGTATCAAATCCATCTTTTTTTTTAGGAAGATAAGGGATGTAAGATCCATATTCTTCTTGTCGGCAACCAAACAAAAGCTCACCAATAGAAGATTCCAAACGGGTCATAGATGATAAATATTGCTTTATGGCCTCTGAATATTTTCATTCATTGGATTTTCTTTCTAGGTGTGACGATTTAACTATCTTTTTTTTTTGGAATGGCCCAGCATCTAATGATATTTTCATAAAAGGACCACACAAATCTTATTTATTTATATATCTACACTGAATATTAGTATGTATGTAGCACTCNTCCATATTCTTCTTGTCGGCAACCAAACAAAAGCTCACCAATAGAAGATTCCAAACGGGTCATAGATGATAAGTATTGCTTTATGGCCTCTGAATATTTTCATTCATTGGATTTTCTTTCTAGGTGTGACGATTTAACTATCTTTTTTTTTTTTTGGAATGGCCCAGCATCTAATGATATTTTCATAAAAGGACCACACAATTCTTATTTATTTATATATCTACACTGAATATTAGTATGTATGTAGCACTTAAATGCTTAATATCACCTCAGAAATATTACTAATATTAACTTTTTCTCAAGTAGAATAGACCTTTCATGCCTTTGTTTGAAGTGGTTCTGACACAGAAGTGTTGGGGAAATTTACATATATAGAACTCAAATCTTTTCATTCAGCTTTTTAAACATAGAAAAAGGTACTNCATAAAAGGACCACACAATTCTTATTTATTTATATATCTACACTGAATATTAGTATGTATGTAGCACTTAAATGCTTAATATCACCTCAGAAATATTACTAATATTAACTTTTTCTCAAGTAGAATAGACCTTTCATGCCTTTGTTTGAAGTGGTTCTGACACAGAAGTGTTGGGGAAATTTACATATATAGAACTCAAATCTTTTCATTCAGCTTTGTAAACATAGAAAAAGGTACTTAGCTTGTAAAAATCAAAGTTCGAGGGTGAGATAAGTAAATGCATATGAATTGGGTGCTATGTATGCAAATTTCAGAAAGTGTTAAATATGTAAATATATAAAATTTATGTGGTGTGTATGTAGATTCCCTTAGTATTTTATATTTCACTTGTCTAAACCTCTGTTCTATCTTCTGGTGCAGGTTCTTCTTTTGACTAACACTTTTGTATTAGGGGTTGATATTGGTATTAGGATTAGGCTCTTTAATTTTTTTTTTTTTTTCACTTTATGATTGTCTTATAAATAAAGAGAGAGTGCTTATAGAATATGAGAAAATTATTTTTTCTTAGGAGGCAGCAATAATGAGTGCGAGATGGGTGCTTGTAATAGTATATGAGAAATGAGATTTTATATATTTTTTATTTAATTACTTTGATTATTTTTTTATTTTTTAGCTGATTATATATATATATATATATATATATATAATGTTTTTATTTTCCTGGTAAATTATTTGACCAATATAGTATTTGCTATACCTTGTATTTGTTTAAATAAATGTTGCAATGTAATTTGACGTATCATTGTAATTTATATATATATATTAAAAATAAATATTTAAGGAAATTATAATAATGGTGATTTTTTTTTATTTAAAATAAATATATTTAGATAATTTAGATGCTGATGGAGAAATCTTTTCTCATTCTTCAACTGCTCGGTATATTTATTTTATATAATAATAAATTTTCATAATTGAAAATGTCTAAATAATTATAATCATGATTAATGAGCATTATAGCTTAAGAATCACAACCATTTGAAAAAATTAACGTTGTTTAGTTGTACCAAAAAGATGCTCGAGTGTTTTCATATATTTATAAATAAAGTTGTTTTGGCATGTAAATATCCTGCTTTAAACTTAAGAGAAACAAAAAAAAAAAAACTCTTTTAAGTGCAATGAGTAATGAAAAGACATTTCATGTAAGGTTTGTAAAAGGGTTTACATACAAAAATTATTTATGCATATTGATAAATTATAAGAGTTGTGTTTGATTAAGAGTCCGTTTGGGACAGTTTGTGCGTTTCAGGATAAGCGGCCCCTCGGGCCGACCGCAGGGGTCGACACGCGGCCTGCGTTTAATATAAAAACTGAAACGCAGTTTCGGATAAGCTGACGAAACGCGCGAACTAAATGGTACGACGGCGTTTTGAAGACGCCGCCCGCACTTATAAGCTGTCCCAAACGGACCCTAAGTTTAATTTGTTCTACCTGATTTATTAAATAAATGGGCAAACTTTTGTTTATATTTGATTTAGTTATTTTCTAGATGAATATAAGTAAAATAATAGGCGAACGTAGCTAATTTTTATGAGGAATTTAGAATATTCCAAAAAAGTTTATTTTCTGACGAGTTTCAATGTAGTCCAAATGTGAGGAGTACGGAGCACATTGTCTTCATGTGAAATAAAGATCAAGAACCTCCTCCTCCTTCACGTGTTTTATATCTTGCTTCAACGGCAACTAATAACCCAACCTTTTTATCTTTGGAGTCACTCTCGAGTTGATGCGACCATATTCCATTCATACAGAGTTGTTGGCCCAACTTCTATGTCATGGTTGACGCCTCTCTAACCTTTCAGCATCCTGACTGCTTGTTCTTTTATGGAGCTTCAACATGTCCTTCCCTCTTCGGCTTCAAATTTTCATTCGGTGGTGTACCCCTCCCCCTCCTCTAGGACTCTATATGCTCTTCAAATAGGAAAAAATATTACCTGAGGAGTACTGATGCGGAGTACTGATGCATTAGTACTCCTGAGGTAATATTTTTTCCTTCAATAGTGCCCCTCCAACCCACCCTATAATTCACCAGCACCTCCCTCCTTTCCCTCCAACAAATATGCCTCGAAGGCAACTCTCTCTTCCTCCATGACTTCAATTCCGCCTTCCCATTTCTTCTCTGACTTTAGATGCTAAATGATTTGTATGTTCCGTAGATTCAATTTATNACGCATCACTGTTCGTGTTTGGTTCGTTTAACTAACCGAACAAAAAAAATTTGTTCGCGTTTGTCTCATTTAATAATCGAACGAATCGAACACGAACTCATTGACGAACCGAACACGAACTGTTCGCGAACGAGTTTTTTTGACAGCCCTACCTCCAACCCACCCTATAATTCACCAGCACCTCCTCCTTTCTCTCCAACAAATATGCCTCGAAGGCAACTCTCTCTTTCTCTATGACTTCAATTCCGCCTTAGATGCTAAATGATTTGTATGTTCCGTACATTCAATTTATCATCAATCAAAAATAAAATTATTTCTTATATTTATTTTATAAATAATAATGTAATCTCCAAATTGACAAAAAAACGAAGTTTAAGTGCTAAAATAAAGAGTAAATTTTTATAAGACAAATGTTTGCTACTATTTATAAATAGTTATTTTGTTTAGTTTTTTTTTACACTTAGAACTTCTTATATATCGAGTATATTTGATGAAAGTAATAGATTATAACACGTATAAATGATTTAATTCTCATGTTCATTTCATAACATTATTATAGAGATGTAATTTCAAGTATGATTGTTAATTATTATCCATAATATTAAATTTTTTTGTTCACGCTAACTAAGCTAATCACTAATAGGTAAATTTATATTAAGCAAAAGCAATATATGAAAATAACTAATAGATAAAGTTGATTAGAAAAAAAAATCATATAGTTTATGATAGGTAAGTAGTTGTACTGATAACATATAGAAGAGGGTCAAATTATGACGAGATGAGCGTTGGTAGAAAAATAAATAAATTATTGACTCTTAAAATTAAGGTTAGGATTAACTGATTGGTATCAAGGGACNCATATAGTTTATGATAGGTAAGTAGTTGTACTGATAACATATAGAAGAGGGTCAAATTATGACGAGATGAGCTTTGGTAGACAAATAAATAAATTATTGACTCTTAAATTAAGGTTAGGATTAACTGATTGGTATCAAGGGATCACTGATAAGTTCAATATTGGGATGAACACCATTTATCAATGAATATTATGGTATGAGATGGTGATGACCTAATGGNTGATAAGTTCAATATTGGGATGAACACCATTTATCAATGAATATTATGGTATGAGATGGTGATGACCTAATGACAATAAATATATTAAAGCTTATGCAAATATGATATATATTTATAAGACAAACAATCATGATAATACAAAGGGAAATAGAAATGCAACACATGATTATATGATATTTTATAGTTTGGTGAATTAAAAACCTTATCAATAATTGCTTGGTTTATTTATAGCCATTGGTACATATACTCTTGTGCATCCCTTTTATTTTTAAAAATAGGTACCAAAATACTCTTCCCCCACTCCTGAGGCATCTTTTTAGTTTTTAAAATAATATTAAAGAGTCTATTAAGTTAAGAAAATTCCAAACCTTCTACATATTTCTACTCTTGAATTAGTATATCATCACGTTCTATAGACTTCCGCCTATTGGTTTTCTTTAAAGCTTCCTTAATTTTTTTTAATCTTACTATTGAGACAGTAAAAATGAAATATTTATTATTATTAAAGATATTGGGATCACTAATGTCAATCAGATTTTAGAAACTTCATTAAAAAGTTTATCAAAATAACTCACCAACATATGTTGAATATCTTTTTGTAAGAAAAACACTTTTTAATTTTCATCTTTAATACACTTTACTTGAGTTGAATATTTGCTTCTCTTTTCTTTGATTTTCATCTCTTATANTGGTACATATACTCTTGTGCATCCCTTTTATTTTTAAAAATAGGTACCAAAATACTCTTCCCCCACTCCTGATGCATCTTTTTAGTTTTTAAAATAATATTAAAGAGTTTATTAAGTTAAGAAAATTCCAAACCTACTACATATTTCTACACTTGAATTAGTATATCATCACGTTCTATAGACTTCTGCCTATTGGTTTTCTTTAAAGCTTCCTTAAATTTTTTTTAATCTTACTATCGAGACAGTAAAAATGAAATATTTATTATTATTAAAGATATTGGGATCACTAAGGTCAATCAGATTATAGAAACTTCATTAAAAAGTTTATCAAAATAACTCACCAACCTATGTTGAATATTTTTTTGTAAGAAAAACACTTTTTTATTTTCATCTTTTATACACTTTACTTGAGTTGAATATTTGCTTCTCTTTTCTTTGATTTTCATTCTTTATACACTTTACTTGAGTTGAATATTTACTTCTCTTTTCTCTTTGTCNCTACGTGCGATAAACTTTGCAAGAATATGTTAAGAGTGTCCACCCAAACATGATCGGGCGAAAACACCTTAAATCAATATCCGAGAAAGAATACTTACGTATACTACCTAAAACCAGAGAGAATGGTGTAGGTGTCTGTTATGGGGTCAAGAGCACTCCCAATGGGACGTATCCCACTTGGTTAATTACATCTTGGGGAATATCCAAGAATGCTCTTGATAAAAGGAGTTTCACTTGAATTATCATAAACTTGAGGTATAGGCAATCAAATAAAGGTTATTTCGTGTGGGAACAATCCCGATGCTTCAAAGCTCATAGCAAGTCATCGAGCAGAGAGTGAGTCTCTGACTATGGGTAGCGACTCATCAGCACACAGGGCCCACTAAATAACCTAAATCATCTTGACGGGGATATCCCAACATGTCAAAGCACGTCCGAGCCAAAGGGCCGATGATAAATCGTCATATCCCAAATGAGCGGCAGCTCATTGCATCGAGCCGTCAAGGTGATATCAACGAAGTCAAGGAGCGACAGGGCTCAAAGGGCTTAACAAAAGGAAGGTAGAGTGATCCTGAAAAGGTAGAGGTAACTGGGGTCGGGGTACCACAGACCCGTCATCCACAGCTACTATGACCATAAGTCTACTTCGTCGTGAAGGTAGTCGACCTAACACGTCCTGAGGTTCTCAGTCAGCAATCTGTGAATTGCGTTGTCCACGGGAACCTCGGTAGCCCTAAAGTCAAAGAAAGGAAACTCTATCCTATGACTATAAGCTAGAGCTCCAAGAGATGAGACTTATATCTACCGAAGTGGAAAGATGTCTCAGGAAAGAAAGAGAAGCGATGGTTCAACTACAAAATTGAAAACGCTTCAAACAAAAAGACTTATACCCCGTCTGGGCCGGTGAGCCTTCTAACATCTTAGGCGTACTAGACAACCACCAATAAAAAGTATGTTGGGTCAGTCAGGTTGAAGAAGCACGGGGGCTCCTCCTCGAGACATGCAAATATGAATGCAGTTATCTAGAGCGGTCCTTAAATATTGTAGAGACCCAATTAATATATGCAGGAAAGTAAATGTTGTAATTTTTAAATCCTGAATATTTTATTCTTAAATTTTAATTATTTTAAATATTTTATTTAGAATTTTTGTAGAAAATTAGGAATTTAAGTCAAGAGCCTATGTTCCATCGTGAAATCCCAGATTAAACACAGAGAGAAACAAGGAAAACACATGCAAATGTAGGCATGCAATATGATGCAAAAAGCAAAATAAGCCAAATCAAAATAATAAATAGGCCGGTATCGTTGGGTGTGCAACATATTCTTAAAAAGAAAAAAGCAATCAGACTCCACATATACATGTCTGGTCCTAATTCTATACATCAATATAAAATGCAGAATTAAGATACATGGAACGAGCATTTACTCCTTGTCCCCTCCACGTGGTTCCCGCCCAAACACGTAGGAACCCGTGCCCGTATCTTATTTCTGATACAAGACTCTCCTAGACTCTAAAAGTACATAGAAAAAAGAAAAAGACTCAATCATACATGAAAACAACTGTCAGCGGAAAAGCTCACATGCAAATAACGTATCATGAGTCATGCCTTAAAAGTTGAAGAGCTAAATAACATCTGCAAGAAAAAGGGTAAAAAATCATCACATACTCCCCCCATAGCAGTACCTGTGTGTGTGCATATAAATAGGCTTAACTCCCTACAAAAGAACGCCCTAACACACTACCATACATATGCAGCATGCAGGCACACCACAAGCATAATGCAAAAGAAAGATACATGGCTTGGACAACCAATCCAATATAGAACAATAATCAAGCATAAAAAAGACTACCTGACACCCTAAATCCTATTCTAACACACCATCTAACGAAAAGTGTGTCAATAAATTATCTAAGTGTGGGGTAAGTCAAGGTATAGTATTATTTTGACGGGGTCTCCATACCGGCCCCATCCTAAAGATCTGAAAGATCTAAAGGGTGTCACGAAGAGTGGTGACATGAGTTAGATCTATTAGATCTTCAAAACAGTTATACTCGTGTCAATCTCGATGACTTAACTCGCATTGCTCATCGGGATCAAACCAGCAAGCAATGCTCATTAAGGCATCGCGACTGACACGGGTCACTCTCATAACGAGCCTGGCTTGCTATCCATGTAAACATGCAAATGTAAATACGAACGGTCATGTGACAGAAGTGATGAGTGTACTGTGAGGCAGCGACTCAGGAAAAGATGGGCATGTCGTGGAGTCAGCGGCCCGAACAAATGGGTGTGTCATAGCGGCAGTGACCCAAAGGGTGGGCGTGTCGTGGAGGCAGCGACCCCAAGAAGGTGTGTCGAGGCGGAAATGACCAAAAGGGATGGGCGTGCCATGGTGGCAGCGGCCCGAGAAAGGTGTGTCGAGGCGGCAGTGAACGAAAAACATGTTCATGTCGTGGCGGCAGTGGCCCGAAGAAGTGCAACACAAGCAAATGATAATGATCATACAAGCTAACACAAATAAGATGCAACATACAAGCAAACAAGCATGTGATATAATGCAAAAGCAAATAAACATGCAAGTGATCGGTCAACCGGACCATGGTGGTCANTATATATATATATACCACAAGAACAACTTGTATCTTATCTTCCAACAACTGGTATCAGAGATTTGTTCAGATTTGAGAAAGAATGATGGCTGCAGATGAAGTGAAGGTTTGAGGGATTGAGAAATTTGATGGAACATATTTTGGTTATTGGAGAATGCAAATAGAGGATTACCTCTATGGGAAGAAACTTCATCTTCCGTTATTGGGGAAAAGACTTGAAAGGATGTATGAGGCTGAATGGAATTTGTTGTATCAACAAGTTCTGAGGGTTATTCGATTGACCCTATCGAGGTCCGTTGCACACAACTTCGTCAAGGAGAGGATAACTACAAATCTCATGGGAGTCTTATCAGGTACGTATGAAAAGCCATCGGTGAATAACAATGTGTACTTAATGAAGAAGTTATTCAAATTGAAGATGGTGGAAGGTGTTTCTGTTGCTCAACACCTGAATGATTTCAATACTATCACAAATTAATTGTCGTCTGTTGAAATTGATTTTGATGATGAGATACGTGCGCTGATATTGTTGGCATTGTTGTCAAATAGTTGGGAAGTCATAGAATGATAATTAGCAGTTATGTAGGTAAATTTAAACTGAAATGTGATGATATTCGTGATTTGATTTTGGATGAGGAGGTTCGCAAGAAAGATTCTGGCGAGATCTCAGGTACAAATTCGACACTGAGTGTTGATTTCAGAGGGAGATGACATGACAGAAACTCAAATAGAGGGAGATCAAAATTAAAGTCTGATCAGCAAACAACCTGCTGAAATTGTGGCAAGGTTGGTCATATAAAGAGTAATTATAAGAATCTTAAGAAGATGAAGAATGATAACACAAATGTGGTATCTGAAGAAGTACAAGATGTGCTATTACTGACAGTTCATAGTTTTGTTGATGATGAAAGTGAAGAGGAGAGTGGGTCCGGGGCACTCATTTCTATTATTCCACAGATAGAAGGTGGAGAACCACAGAACAATGAAGAAATCTTGCAAGATCAAAGTTCGAGCAAGTGGGAGCTGACAAAACTTTCAACAGGGAAGAAGACATTACACAACAAGTGGGTGTACCAGGTGAAGACTGAGCATGATGACAGTAAAAGGTACAAGGCTAGACTTGTTGGAAGAGGCTTTCAGCAGAGGCATGATATTGCTCATGCAGTGGGAGTTGCAAGTAGAGACAAGAGTAATCCAAGAAATAGCTTGGAGGTGTAAAGCTATGTTGACCCTGCTGATATGTTGACTGAAGGTGTTACTCTTCAAAAACTGAAGTTGTGCACAATTTCAGTTGGTCTTCTGGAGTGAAGACAGGGCTTTGAGTTGCAAAGGTGGAGGATTTATGTTCGAAGAAAATGACGACATAGCCAGTAGAGGATATCAGTTTGAGGAAGAGGACGTTGTAGCATGTGTATTGGTCTTTAATGGGAGATTGTTAAGTGATGGAGCCCGATCCAGATCCCGCTCCCGCTTGTCGCGCCTGATCGCAAATCATTGCGATTGCTCCCGCTCTACTGTTGCGATACCTATTCCCGCTGCTCCCTGGTCCTGATTCACGAAGAGTCGCGCCTCCCTGCTGTAGCGAACTGTTCCCGCCTCTCGTCTTCTTTAAGTTGCGAACAGAAGAGAAGAAAGTTTGGAAGTCACTGTTGGTGTTTTTCTTTGGGCTTTCTCAGGATAGAAGGCTGGAAAGTGCAAGAAGTAGTTCCTTGCGGGTAGAAGGGAGAAAAAAGAAAAATAAGATTGTTCACCCTTGGCTTCTTCTTGGTGGCTTGTGGCAGAAGAGAAATTGGGTTTATTTCTCTTGTAAGTTTATCTTTTTCGGTGTATCTCGGTGTATCTCGATGTAGAGAGAGAAGAAAAGAGATGAATGAAGTGAGATTCCTCTTGCAAGTCGAGGTGATCCACTGGTGTAAATTTCTCAAGTAATAAAATCCTCTGCAACTCCGTGGACGTAGGCAATTTGCTGAACCATTAAATCTGCGTGTTCCGCTGTGTTACTGTTTTCTGGTGTGAATTTTTCTCGTTCTCCTATTATACACACACACACACACACACACACCAAAAGAACAATTGGTATCTTATCTCCCAACAGTTTGCACACTTGGACGTGTGGATGACAAAGTAGATTTGACTACAAAATTATTTTTTCTGTTTGGACATTTGGATGTGCGAATGAATACATAAATATGACCACGACACTATGCAATAATATTGTCTGATCAACGTCATCGTTCGCACATTCGGACCACACATGTAAATATGAACCTTGAATACGAACATTTAATTTGATACCATTTTAAATATGAACCTTCACAAGATATATCATTCAAACATTAATTAAGACAAATGCTCGTGACACATATAGTTCTTTTCAAATAAGAGAGATTGAGGTTGATTTGCTCTTTAAAAATAATAAAAGGGGGAATTTAATTCATGTTATTATGATACCACATTATTATAAATAGAGGTGTAAACGAATCAGATATGAGTAAGTAGAAGCTCTGCTCGTGTTTGGTTTGTTTGAAATTAAATCTATTTGAAAAAAGGCTCGTGTTCGAAATTGTTTGTGAAAAGGATGCTCGTGTTTGGTACGATTTGTTTAAAATTAATTTGAATTGTTTGAATTGTTCTAATTGTTTGAATTGCTTGTGTTCAGTTGGTGTTCAATTTGAAATAAGCTAAAAAATTTAAAAATTAATAATTTAGTTATTTATTAAAAAAATTATCACAAAAATGATGGATATCAATTCCAGATAATTTAGAATTAAAAATTATTCTTTGTAATAACTTAATAAATTTTAAATTTTTCTATCAAATATATCATAAAATTTTACTATAAAAATTTATAATTGTATTAATTCTTAATAATCTATTTTGTTCGAATTAAAATGAACCGAACACGATCAAACAACTTCTTGTTTGTGTTCATTTGTTTATAATTCAACCTAAGAAAAAAATTATTCGTGTTTGGTTTGTTTGTTTAACGAATGAATCGAACGTGAACTACTTATCGAGTCGTGAACGACGAGCTTTTTTGACAACCCTAATTATATATATAACTATCAAATTTTAGAAGGCAGACAAGTAAATACATAAGATTATATTCTATGGCAGTACATTTGTCTGAATAACTATGAGGCATGGCTATACTCAGACTCAGGTGTATTTTATTAATATTTTAATAAAATAAAGAAAAAAGGTTCTTTTCGGGCACCGAGAATCGTCTCCAGAAAATTATGTTCTCATTATGTTAGTTACGTGCACAAAATAATCTATGTATTTATTGCTTTTCTTCTAAGCGACGCTATCATTATTATATTACTGATTTTTTTAAATTAAAAAAAAATATTAAAACTATTATTTAATAAATAAATAAAGTGATAAAATAATTTCCTGATTATTTACATGAGATATTTTTTTGTCGTAGAATTTATAGAAGTATCAAAATAGTATCCGACTATTTTAAAATTGAGCTATAATAATCCTCTATGATGATTATTTTAGCACCAATTTAAAGATTCATTATTTTATATTTTCACCGAGTCATGTGCGGCCTAGTTAATTATAAAAGAAAAAAAATAATATTAATTTAAATTAGTATTATAATAAAAAGATAAGCATAATGAGTGAAATATGAGATAAATAATGCCAAATTACTTGATATAAAATTATAAATATTATTTTTTTGAATATTTTTAATTATTTTAAAAACAAATTATTAAGATTTTATATATTTTAAATATTTTTTATATTAATATTATTTTATACCAGTTAGAGCCGAGAAATATTTATGTACAAATTAAATTATTTGGAGAATATAAATATTATATGTATCATCTGAATAATCTAATATACCATGTAATTATTTGTGATTAGAGCGGCGCTTGCTCGAGCTTAGCTTGGCTTGTTGCACCCCTAGTAAAATTAAATCTGACGGCGCATTCGCTACGTTAAGCAACGGTAAGTTGCAACGGTAAGTTTACTGCAAACCAACATTTAAAAGGGAAGATAGTGCAATATTAAAAATTAAAATTTGGGCGTGAAAAGTAAATTCTTATGAATTGGGTGCTATGTATGTAAATTTTTCTATTTAAAAAAGCCAGGCGACAATTGCAGATCGAGAAGATGCAGGCAGTGTTGCGGCGAAGGAGAGGAGGAAGAGAGGAAGCAGGAAGACAGAGAGAAAGAGGAGAATGTCAATCTCCTCTTCTTTTACACTGTTCTTCATCCTTTCTCTGTTATCAGGTGAGCCGATCTTTTTGCTTTTGCTTAAGGTTGGGGATGAGCTCTTCTTTCTGCTCTGGTTTATGCATCCGACGCTTAGTTTTGTGTTAATTGTTTTCTGAATTAGTTTTAAGTTTTGGATATAACTAGAGGNGAGGAGAATGTCAATCTCCTCTTCTTTTACACTGTTCTTCATCCTTTCTCTGTTATCAGGTGAGCCGATCTTATTACTTTTGGCTTAAGATTGGAGATGAGCTCTTCTTTCTGCTCTGGTTTATGCATCCGACGCTTAGTTTTGTGTTAATTGTTATCTGAATTAGTTTTAAGCTTGGATATAACTAGAGAAGATTATTTGNATATATATATATATATATACCACAAGAACAACTTGTATCTTATCTTCCAACAACTGGTACAGAGATTCTGTTCAGGTCTGAAAAAGAATGATGACTGCAGATGAAGTGAAGGTTTGAGGGATCGAGAAATTTGATGGAACATATTTTGGTTATTGGAGAATGCAGATAGATGATTAGCTCTATGGGAAGAAACTTCATCTTCCGTTATTGCGGAAAAGAATTGAAAGAATGGATGAGGCTGAATGGAATTTGTTGTATCAACAAGTTTGGGGGTTATTCGATTGACCATATCGAGGTCCAGAGCACACAACGTCGTCAAGAAGAGGATGACTACAATTCTCATGGGAGTTTTATCAGGTACGTATGAAAAGCCATGGTGAATAACAATGTATACTTGATGAAGAAATTATTCAACTTGAAGATGGTAGAAGATGTTTCTGTTGCTCAACACCTGAATGATTTCAGTACTATCACAAATCAATTGTCGTCTGTTGAAATTGATTTTGATGATGAGATACGTGCGATGATATTGTTGACATCATTTTCAAATAGTTAGGAAGTAATGGGAATGATAATTAACACTTATGTTGGTAAATTAAAACTGAAATGTGATGATATTCGTGATTTGATTTTGGATGAGGAGGTTCGCAGGAAATATTTTGGCGAGATCTCAGGTACAAATTTGACATTGAGTGTTGATTTCAGAGGGAGATGACATAACAGGAACTCAAATAGAGGGAGATCAAAATCAAAGTCTGGTCAGCAGACAAACTGTTGAAATTGTGGCAAAGTTGGTCATATAAAAAGTAACTGCAGAAATCCCAAGAAGATGAAGAATGATAACACAAATGTGGTATCTGAAGAAGTACAGGATGTGATATTGCTGACAGTTCATAGTTTTGTTGATGATAAAGTGAAGATGAGAGTGGGTCCTGGGCACCCATTCCTATTGTTCCACAGACATATGGTGGAGAACCACAAAACAATGAAGAAATCTTGCAAGAACAAATTTCGAGCAAGTGGGAGCTGTTGGAACTTTCAACAGGGAAGAAGACATTACACAACAATTGAGTGTATCAGGTGAAGACTGAGCATGATGACAGTAAAAAGTACAAGGCTAGACTTGTTGGAAGAGACTTGCAGCAGAGACATGATATTGCTCATGTAGTGAGAGTTGTAAGTAGAGACAAGAGTAATCCAAGATATAGCTTGGAGGTGTAAAGCTATGTTGACCCTGCTGATATGTTGACTGAATGTGTTACTCTTAAGAAATTGAAGTTGTGCACAGCTTCAGTTGGTCTTCTGGAGTGAAGACGGGGCTTTTAGTTGAAGAGGTGGAGGATTCATGATGGACGATTCATGTTTGAAGAAAGGGCGACACAACCAGTAAAGGATATCCGTTTGAGAAAGAAGACGTTGTAGCAGGTGTATTGATCTTTAAGTGGGAGATTGTTAAGCGCTGGAGCCCGATCCAGATCCCGCTCCCGCTTGCCGCGCCCGATCACAAATCATTGCGATTGCTCCCGCTCCACTTTCGCGATACCTGTTCCCGCTGCTCCCTGGTCTCGATTCACGAAGATTCACGCCTCCCTGCTGTTGTGAACCATTACTGCCTCTCGTCTCCTTTAAGTTGCGAACATAAGAGAAAAAAGATTGGAAGTCACGGTTGGTGTTTTTCTTCGGGATTTCTCAGGATAGAAGGAAGGAAAGTGCAAGAAGTAGTTCCTTGCGGTAGAAGGGAGAAAAAAAAAAGGAAGATTGTTGTCCTCTGGCTTCTTCTTGGTGGCTTGTGGCAGAAGAAAAATTGAGTTTATTTCTCTTGTAAGTTTATCTTCTTCGGTGTATATCAGTGTAGAGTTTCTTCAGTGTATCTCGATGTAGAGAGAGAAGAAAATAGAGAAGAAGAGAGGAATGAAGTGAGATTCCTCTTGTAAGTCGAGGTGATTCACTTGTGTAAAATTCTCAAGTAGTAACATCCTCTGCAACTGCGTGGACGTAGGCAATTTGTCGAACCACGTAAATCTATGTGTTCCGCTGTGTTACTATTTTCTGGTGTGAATTTCTCTCATTCTTATATATATATATATATATATATA
>JXCR01138317.1:56572-70557 GCA_002079205.1 Phalaenopsis hybrid cultivar | reverse complement strand
ACCTCTATCTTTATTAACATAAGTCGAATCTAAAACATCTACTAAGCATTATATAAAAAGATTATTTCATTATATTGAAATATCTCATAACAAGAAGTAACAAAAAGAAGAGAAGAAAATGAAAAGAGAGATGATGGATGCGATCTAAGGAAAAAGGAAGAGATTTTATGTGTTCTTGCAATTGTAGTTTTTCTAGCTCTTTAAGAAGAAATAGATGTTACTATTTTTGGTCTCAGTAAGAAAAGAATCTCATGGTCATAATAAGGAATACTTCTAATTTAGACAGTTGTAATAGAGAGGTGAAAAGAGTAATTGGGGCAATAACATCTCCTTCTTCATATTTAGTTTCATCTTTGCATTTGTTGGCTATATTTTCTCTTATTTAGATAAAATATTATTATCTTTTTCCATATCTGTAATTTTGTATGAAGTATAATCTTTTACATACTTTATCTTAAAGTTTACTTGCGTTTGACCTTTGTATGGCCATGGATATAAACTTAAGTCAAACCACACAAAATTTGTTATTCTCTTTGATAGTGCTTGATCATCATATTTGTTGTTAGGTTATGAGTTCCTTCTTTCATAATGAGTAGTTTCAGTGCTAGTTTATTAAAAATATGGTGTCCATGAATTTCAAGATTGAAAATTTTGATTGCTCAAAGAGTTTTGATATATGGAGAACCAAAGTACTTGATATGTTTACCTTCATGGACTTGTAAAGGCAATATGTGGGGCGCAACAGGATGCTTGAATTCATAAGTGAAGAAGACAAATAGAGGTTGATGAAAAGCCTCTCTCAGTGATTCCATTGTATGTGGGTGATGAGATCTTAATAGTGCTCTAGAGGAAATAACTTTTTGAGGTTGTGAGCTCAATCTATAGACTTTGTATGTGACTAAAAGTCTGTCTGACAAATTTTATCAAAATTAGAGAATATTTGACTCCATTGAAAGAATGTATGCGTATTAAAGTACATTTGAAGGAATTTAATTTCATCATTAGAATCTTGAGGAATATTGTTGTAATTTTTTATGATGAAGATCAATTTTTATTTATGGATGTGCTCTACCCCTCCTTCTTACAAGAACATTTTAGACACCATATTTTATGATTTTGATGCATTAGGCTTGGCGGATATGAAAATTCATTTTTTCATAGAAGATGATTTCTAGATGATAAATTAGCTGAAAGCTTATCGTGGATTCTAGGAATATGCAATGTTGAATAGTTCATTTCTAATCATTGTAAAAATAAATCTTAAAATAAGTTTAAAAAGATTACTTGCTTCTATTGTAAGGAAAAAAGGCATATGAATAGAGTTATTTGTTTTAAAGAAAAGGGATTGAGAGCATATGACAACCACAAAAGGATAAGTTAGATGATTCAAGTACTATTATCATTTTTTTTATTATGAAATTAGTGTTACTCTTTTATTGACTTAAGAGTTAAGATAAAAACTGTAAATAATATTGGATTTTGAGTTTGGCATGTTTTAATTGCATGTAAGACAAGTTCTAGTTGCCATGTGTAAATAGAAATTGGAGCTGTTGAAGATTGGAGATTCTAATATTGTTGAATTAATGGTGCATGGTGGTGTCATTATGTCAATGGGAATAGCCAGATACGTACCAAATTGAACAAGAATCAAATTTCTTCAAGTGCTCTTAGTGTTTTAGCCTTGTAAGATATATATTTTTTTGGTGTTATTGATGCCTTTAAAATCTTTAGGGTGTGCTGGTTGTCCTAAGACAAACAATATTAGTGGACTCTGCATTTTAGAGCATAATATCATATGCTGATGTGTTGCATTGAAGAAGTATGGTGATAGCTTATAGAAGTATGAATGATAGTAGGTATGAAATCAAAAACCAGAAATATAGGAGCTACTGTAAAATTTATTGCTGGTAATTATAGAAGCAATGCAAAATAATTTTTTTTTAGGTAGGAGCTTTCAATGATTAGATGGGCTTTGCAAGATAGGCAAAAGTCTAACGTAAAATATCAACACAATAATAAAAGTAAAATTTGACAAATTTGTCACTAATGGATTGTGATATTAAAAAGTCTCAATTAATCTTTGCAATGAATAACATGCATGTGCTGAATAGGTAAGTGTTTAAACACAACTATTAAACTAGTATATTCAAAATTTATGCTTCAAGTAAGATATTATTAACCGTGGAGTCTAATTCATTAATTATTTTGGATTAGATTTGATTTTTTATTTTTAAAGATTGGTGGCTACCAAATAAAAATTTATCCATATTTAATTTTTCCAGTATAGTGTCTATGTTCTTCATTTCAGATTTTGATTTCCCAGATGATAAGTACCAAATTAAAGGTTTATTAAATTCTGTGTTGTTCCCTATCAAATCTAAATATTATATAAGAATATTGCTGCATTGTTTTGAAAGATTTTATAATATGAAGCAACGATGAGAGAGTAGTAAGAAGAGAAATGAGAGCTGTCATCCGAGAGAGAAATGAATTATTTTTTTTTTGGCTTTAAGAAGGATAAAGTGTTATCATTTTTGACATTAGCAAAAGAAGAAACTTCTGATCAAAAGTAAGGAATAGTTCTTATTTAACTCTTAGTAATTGGAGCAACACCATCATTCCCTTCTACTTTTATAACCCTCATTTTTATACTTCGTGATTATATTTTCTTTTAACTACATAATATAGTATTTTTATCCATATCTCTAACTTTGCACGTAGTGTAATTTTTTATTTACTTTTTTTGAATTTTAATGAATTTTCTGATTTTTGTGTGGTTGTGAAAATAGGCTTATTTAAGTTTAATTACATAAATTTTGATATTCTCTTTTGTGATGCTTCATCTCTTTTGTAGTTATTTTATGGTTCAGCATTGTCCCTTGGTTGAATTTATTCTCTTTACTAATAATTACTAATGCCAAAGGGAATTTTTGTTGTATGAATGCTGAAAAACTATTCTTTTAACAATGGTTTACATTACTTACCAGAAAAGAAACTTTATGGATTTTAGCTTTTAAACCTAATCCATTATTGTAATTATCTTGAAACAATAATTGTATGATATTCCTTAATAATATTTTTTTTAATCTTTCTAGCCATGTTAGTGCCACACTAGTTTCTTTTTACCGAGCTATAACTTTTGCAACTCTTAGATGACAATCTTTAATATGATTTTACGAAATGATTATCCAAATTACATGACAACATGGTACAACAAAAGAAAACAATGTTTAATCAAGTCTCGTGACAAAACATATTTGTGTAGTAATTTTTTCGCTACCTTCAACCTTGTGTCCTCTTTAGTTTGATGTTTTAAATTATCTGCAGCCTGCATATTTATCTCACTTCATATGGNTTGTAATTATCTTGAAACAATAATTGTATGATATTCCTTAATAATATTTTTTTTAATCTTTCTAGCCATGTTTGTGCCACACTAGTTTCTTTTTACCGAGGAGCTATAACTTTTGCAACTCTTAGATGACAATCTTTAATATGATTTTACGAAATGATTATCCAAATTACATGACAACATGGTACAACAAAAGAAAACAATGTTTAATCAAGTCTCGTGACAAAACATATTTGTGTAGTAATTTTTTCGCTACCTTCAACCTCGTGTCCTCTTTAGTTTAATGTTTTAAATTATCTGCAGCCTGCATATTTATCTCGCTTCATATGTGTTTCTGAAGCCCATCTTCTTGTCTTAGAGACACATTTTCTTGAAGGATATCTATTCTTCAATAGCTTCTCTTGCATGGTGCACTAGTTTAATAATGAGAAAATTAAGATAAGGCTAAATAAAAGTTTTTGTTGCTATAGTATTTTATATTTAAAAATTTGATTTGGAGCATGAAACATCAAGCTGAATTATTATCTACATAACTTTAAGTAGCGGAACTAGACGGAAGAGGACTGCAAACATGCTGACATAATTGGAGAAGCAAAATTGTAGTTAGAAAATTTCAATAACCTGGATTTAGTTTTGTTTGATTTAGCAGGATATTTTCTTATTTTTCTTTATTTTTAGGGCCAAAGATATGGTGAAAATTTTCCACATAATGTTTCATTTTATTATTATTTTTTTTTCACCTATGAGTAACTTGGTTTTTTAATTCTGCAGCTATTCAGCATCTTTAGTGTCTAAGGATCAAATCCCTCCAAATGAGTATGCTTTGAGTATCGCAGGTAAACAACAAATTCGTTGCTTATATCTGCATTCATTTTTTTTTCCTTAAGTTGATAGAAGAGGGGCTTAACATGAATTCCTACAATTCACTTATTGAGAATAGATTTAACTGAAAGTATGAAACTTTTTTAAATAAATAACAATATGTCATCTTTCCCAGGTAAATATAAATTGGCCTATAATATGATTGTCGGGATTCTTTTGCTATACCACATATAACTAGTGCCAACAAACTCTACCACAAAATCCAAAAAGAAAAAAAAAGCAAAGAAAAAATTTCACCCAAAATTTTCTACCATTTTGAACCACGGCTTCATTATAAGTTTCAATTAAAGATTCTCATAATACTTTGTAAGGTATAACACTTGTCCTGACTTCTCTTCTTGCCCATCCATCTCCCCTGTTCCATTATGCCATCATGGCCTATGTTTTCTTGGCAGCTGCTGTGTGTTGAGTGGCTTGGAAGCAGCTTTTCATAGAATCATCTATCTTTTGGATGGGCAAGGACAAAAGAATTGGTTAACCCAAACATGATTAGCCCTCTGGTTGATTTAAGTTTTTGACATGCTAGTTTTGTGAGATAAAGGGCTTGGGTGCTATGCTAGTAATTTTTTTGGATCTTGGTTTGGAATATTAATTGGGTTGGTTTTAGGTGGCACACTAGGGAAAGTATCTTATTTTTACCATTTCATCAATTTGGCTGTCGAAAGCTGATCATTTAATTCTGAGATAGAAAATTGCTTCACCAAATTTATAGATTTCTTATCTAATGAGCATCTTATAATTCAATTTCTTTAGGGTTCAAGCTCAAAGAGACTTCAAGGCTTGGTCCTCGACCTGAGAAACCTATTGAGATTTATGAATTTGAAAGGTAATTCACCTTTTAAGTTAAATAATGTGTTATTTCAAGTTTGTCCTTTCATCTNTGAGAAACCTATTGAGATTTATGAATTTGAAAGGTAATTCACCTTTTAAGTTAAATAGTGTGTTATTTCAAGTATGTCCTTTCATCCGAATTGATTTAAATTTCATAAGAGGTTCTTCTTTATGATTACCACAAAACTGACTGGCTGTTTTTCTTGTTCATGGACGGATGGACACACAAAACCTTTAGTTGTCCTTTTTGCCGAAAGGTTAGCCATTTTCCTCGCCCCCAACTGTCTAAGAATTTATAAGCTTTAGTCCTATATTGTGATTTAACTAATATTTCATCTTGTCTTACTAGTGAACTTTAATAAAGAGTCATTCAGCTGCTACTTTTTGCTTTGTTCAAGCTTCTCTAATTATTTTGTATTAATAGTACACAATTCTGATGTATTTACATATCTCACACCTAAACTTTCATATTTTCATACATATCACTCAAATCTTTAATATCACATCAAAATAACAATATTACCTCTTTTTAAAAGTGAAATACACCTTTTCATGCATAGATTTAAATATGATAGTTTATGTGTTAGAAATATCAATACATAAGAATTGTGCTCGGTATGTGAATTTCCTTTTGTATTATCTCTCATTTGCTGGTAACTTCTGAAATTTTCAGGTCAGGGAAATCGTTAGCATATTGGATCTTGACATCTTATTTTACCCTTGTCCAAAAAATGGTCCAAACTTCCGACCGAAGGTGTTGAAGATGGGCGGCAAACAACAATTTCCATATATGGTCTGATCTTGTTCCTTGTCTTTGGCTCTAAATTACCAATTGTCGTCACATTTTATTTTTTATTAAGTTAAACATCGAAATAACGGGTAGAGCATCCGACAACTTGGAGTAAAATCAGGTTCTTGAAATTTTTTTCTCTTTTTTGTATAAATTATGACTCAAAACTTTGAATTATACATCATGAATTTGTTTTAAGGTGTTAATCAAGAAGCAAAAGCTTGCCTATCTCGTGAACCAAGTCTCTTATGGCCATGTTTTAATCAGATTTTTCTTTTGGTGTTTGTTGGCGGAATTCCTGCTGAATAACGAACCAGAGAATATCAGTTTTAAGTTTCAAGTGCAAGGAAAAGCTTTTATCTGACCATCCGAGAGGATTGAGAGATATGGTTCAAGCATCCTTTCTTCTTTGTAGTATTTTTTTGGTTTTAAAACTTACAGGACCTTGAGTAGTTGACTTATATAGTCTTTTGTTTTTTAAATTTTCCATTTTGGCTTGCCACATAAATTTTATTTTATTATTTTATTTTTTATCAAGGTCATTCGATTGACAAAACAACTTACTGATAGAGAAATATCAGAAATACCTTTGCATTTTTCTTCTCTTTCATGTCTTTTGTATTTCAATAGTTTCAATTTTGTTTATAGGTTCCTTCAACAATAACGGTGGTGTCTGATTTCAGTTCATCGCATATCTGACGTGCTTCCTGCCCCTAGTGAGATTGTTGGTTTAATAATGTAAGAACTCAACCCTTACTTTATTCGACTCACTCTCGTGCGGCCTTACCATCTCCGATGGCACAAATCTAGGTGAATTTCTTTCCTTTCTCGCTCATTGCCGCTTTTGTTTAAAACTTTCCTTGTTTTTCCCGTAATTTGCTCATCCTGCTGCCTTTTTTTTATCACACGATTCATGCAACTCCTTCCTTTTTTGCTCGACATTTTCCTGATTCATCAAACTCCTGTAAACTGACTTTCTCTCGCACTTGCCTATCAACTCTTTTCATTACTCAGGGAAGACTGAAGCACACTGTCTGAATAGCGACCTTCTTGTAGCAGCCATCAATCTTCTCTTTTGTAGCTATTGAAGTTTTCCTTTTACTTTCTCCTTGCTTCTCCTAGAAATCTTCTCCCTCTTTTTCTTCCTTGCCTCTAGAGTCATGAGCCCTCAGTAAACCCGCTGCCCCTCTTCTTTTGGAAACCCTAATAACAAGTCTTCTGCTCTCCCCTATCTCCTTTTAATACAATTTTATTATTCCATTTATATCCTTTTATAAATATATGTGTGTACATATATTTAGATTAGATTATTTCTTTATGTTATTGAATGGACTCTTATATGATAAATTTGGTATCCCAATTGTGACTTACAATGAAAAGGTATAACTTGGCATCAGGATTTTTCATGGGAATAACGAAAGAAAGACAAACGTATAACTAATGGTCTCCGTGAAGTTTGTATTTCATAACAATGAATATAGCCTTACTGATTGCTCGACATCCTAGATTAGCTTGGCTCTGCTTGGGTGTCTTAAATTCTCACTTTTGATCATTCTCTTTTTGAATATCTTCTATAAAATCACTATCTAGTCAGGCTTTCATCATAATAATTTGCTAATAGTTCAACATGCTAAAGCTATTGGCATGACGCCCTTCCAACTAATTAGAAGAGATTAATGCCTTCTTACTCCATTGAGTTCTCTATTCCAACATTTGCACTTCTCATCACTCTACCAACTTATTTTTGGCACTTACTAATTGCTCGATGTTCTAGAGGTGTTAGCCTGCTATATCGTCCTTTTTAGTGCTTTATGTCGAGCATTGAATTCCTTTTGTGAGAAATGTCGACATCCACCTCATATTGTTTTTTTTTAGCAAGTTGGCAATGCCTTCTAGAGTTCTAGGCAATTCAACTTCTTGGATCATAAGACAATGTATTATTCCATCATATCCCACTATTTTCTAGTAGGACTAGGGTTTCATTGAGCTCTTGAGTTTTCAAATGAGACTATAATTTCCCATCAAAGCTTTCTAAATCTTTATCCTTGGCGCTACTATGAATGTTTATGGAGTTCGTAGTGTGACAACCAATTTTTCTATTTGATGAGTCTACTGCTTGTTCTCTTAGCGTCATACGGGATAAACTAGACAAGTATTCATAATTTAGAGCTATCAAGGAGGATATTTTGGCCAAAAAAATATAACTTTTGAAATTTACAACAAATATTGTGTCATGTGGCGTAATTTAATATTATTAGGCAAAAAGATTGTCAACAAATATTAATATTTAACCTCAGGGTCTAATTTTTAAATTTAGACGATTTTGGGATTTAGAATGAAGGGTTTTTAAAAAATGGCGTAGTGTCAAATGCTGTCTATAACTCAATAATCTAATAAAATTTACCTTTACAAAATCATATGCAATTCGGTTTATCTATTTTTATTGGGAGGTAGAATTGGTGATGGATGAGGAAAATGTGAACTTTTACTTGGCTTAGGCTATTTCTTGCATAATTTGAGATAGAATATACAAGTATTTAAGATTTTAATGCACTAATAAGTAATTGAATGTGTGTGTGTGTGTCTAGCGATGCTATCATAAGGTTTGGAAGTGGTGGAGTGCATACAAAAACAACAATAAGCCTTTATCCCACCAAGTGGTGTCGGCTACATGAATCCTTTTTTCCATTGTGTCCTATCGACTGCCATATTTTCATTTAATTCTAATAGACTACGATCAATTTTTTATACAATATGCTCAAGTCTTTTTTAGGTCTACCTCTGTATGATACTGGAACTAGTAAAATAGAGCAAGAAAATACTTAAAATAAGCTTTTATTAATGTAGAGAGAGGTTTACAACAAAACACAATAGAAAATAACAATACAAAACATAAACGACACAAACAAACACCTGTAAGGTATACTCCAAGGCCGATGGACGTCAGCGAGGTGTTCAGGATGGTTGGCACTGCTGATGGTAGTGAGAGGAAGGTGAAAAATTACTAGGAGAACAAGTATGGTGGGGTCGTAGGTGACCGATGACAAGCGGATTAGTGGTTAGAAGGTGTTGGACAACAAGGGCACTAGAAGTGGGGTGAGGAGCATTTAATTGGGAGTGTCAAGAAGGATAGAGGAGGGACTGGATGGCTGGACAACCAAGGAGGCTATAAGGTAACGTAGTGCATCTGCGTGGATGGGACTGGAATGTTGGAACAACAAGGGGAAACTACTGTAGGAGGATCGGTGGGGTGCTGATGGTGACCGAAGAGGCTGGACAGCAAGGCCAACTACTATGAGGAGTGGAGGAGAAGGGTTAGGGAAGACGACAAGGGAAGATAAATCACAACCGAAGCACCACCACCTCATTGGATACATTTCACAAAGGGGAAAAAGACTCCACACAACATTTATGAAGGCAAACACAACAAAACTCTCCTCCTACAATCAGAATACAACAATTTATAGACTCTTACATGAAGAAGAAAAGGAAAGAAAAAAAAAAAACTCCTATAGTAAAGGAAGGAGCGAAGTAGAAATGTCCATAAATTAGCCATTAAAACACTAACATATGATGAAGCAAAAAAAAGAGGAGAGGGGCGAGCGGAAATTCCGCCTTTCTTTAGACCGGCTCCAGTTGGGCCGACTAGTTGATTAGCGGGATTTCCTGCTGCAGGAGACCTCACTCCTGCGCTCCCGGGGTTGTTCCCGCACTTTCTTATCTGCTCCCTCGTCAGCCTCCCGGGATTGGTGGAGCTTCAACCTCATTCTTCAAAGCTCATGGTTCTCATGGTGTGATGTCAAGTCCCTGGTGGGTCGATCATATCAATGTTATTATTTCACAACACATTTTGGTAGAATAGGTATCCTTCCTCCTTTGGTACATTCTAAGTGGGAGCTGCATATAGAGGTGGGTTCCCACAATGCAACTTTCAAGCCCTTAAATTTGAAATCTTCTCCCTGTAGCTGATAAACAAGAAGTTGAGGAGACATCAATTTTGGATTGATATCTGTGGTAGCCTGCGTCCCTCTCATTAACAACCATTCAGGAGAGACATATTTGTTACTGATAGGACATGGATCCCATTGAAAAATTTTCATCCCCATCAAACTCCTTGGGCATATTACAAAGCTGTGGTTCGTCTCTCCTGTCTAGACTTCTAACGAGGGGTGTCATGCGAAATAGAAAATAACCTCTGAATAACTCTACATGATATTTCCAACATGACACAAAATGACCCCCACTTCATGTTGGACCTCCCTCTGCAAGGGTAACTGAGGAAAGGGTCTTCTGAAAAATCTGCAATGCTCTGATATGTGTTGGCTTTGTATATGTGTTCGACTCCTTAAATTGATGCCCTTTTTGGACATTGCAAGTCAATTCGGCTGATGTTCCTCTCACAGCCTCTGAGACAATAGCTCGAGGTACCATCACTTCATACTTGACATGAATGCCCATTACATTAAGGTCACTACCTTCCTGAACAACTAATGTTATCCTAGCCGAAATCTTTATATCTGGGTCAGCTAGAATTGGTAGCGTCTCTTCCTTGTTGGCTGACAATTGTGGATCCTTTTTGAAGACAACAGATTTTTCTGAATTGCCATTTTTCTCTATAATTGGAAGCCGGTCTTCCTCGTTTATTTCGTCACCGTCTTTAGTGCATGTTGTGTCTTTACACAACTTTTTAATGTTTTATTGCTCGGTGAAGTAGATCACTCCCTTTGTCTTGCATTCTTCTTCAACATGTCTAAATCTGTGACAATTGCAACATTTTCTGATTGTGACAGACTTGCTGATTGTTTCATTGGATAGTAGTCAGGGGGTTGCTTGGTGGTGTGATCTCTTCACTTCAGAAACTTGAGTCTGTAATTTTTGGCGGTAGTAAGTTGGTAGGAGATGACACTGTGTTTCTCACTTTATTTTTATACATTTCGGATCACGGTCGAGGGTAGTCTCCCATTGAATTTCATCTTCCATGTTGGTAATCCACCGCCGAAGTCGGTGAATCTCTCGCCGTTATCTCTTCTCGGTCAGGCTCGGGTATATATCTTATGGGTGACATGGATTGGTTTTAGGAGTATGAAAGAAAGTTTTGGTGGAGATAGGGTTTGGGGAAATCGGAAGAGGCAGTTGAGGGTAGGAATGAAAAATTTTGGTGGGTGTATAAGGTGGACGCTAGGAAACTCTATGATAGAATTAAGATTGGATTAACTCTGATATCAAATGATACTAAAACTAGTAGGAAAAAACAAGGAAATACTCAAAACAAACTTTCATTAATGTAGAGAGAGGTTTACAAAAGGTACACAATAGAAAATAGTAGCACAAAACATAAACGACACAGGTAAACACCTCTAAGATATGTTCCAGGGGCGGTGGAGGTCGACTAGGTGGTTCAAAATGGTTGGCAATAGTGGTGACAGCAAGGGAGTGCTGATGACAACTAGGGAAGGTGCAAAATTGCAAGGAAAACAAGTATAGGTGATTTTCGACAGACGGATTGGTGGCTAGAAGGTGTTGGACAACAAGGACAGCAGAGTGGGATGAGTGTTAGTCGATTGGGAGTGCTGGGAAGCATAGAGGAGGGGCAGGATGGCTGGATAGCCAAGGAGGCTATAAGGGAACACAATACAGGTGAGGGATGGGGCTGGATGGTGGAATAACAAGGGGAAACTACTGTAGGAGGATCAACGAGGTGCAGATGGTGGACGAAGAGGCTGGACAACAAGGCCAACGACTATGGGGAGTGGAGGAGAAGAGTTAGGGAAGACGACAAGGGGATATACATCACAATCTCGGAGTAGAATGCAACTAGAACACTACCATCTCCTTGGATATAGTCCGCAATGGGAAAACAGTCTCTACACAAGATTTCTAAAAGCAAACATGGCAAAACTCCCCTCCTACAATCAGAATACAAAAAATAGCCTCCTACATGAAAAAGAAACGAAAATAAATAAAGAAGGAAACTTCCACACAAAAGGAATGAGTGGGGAGGCAAGAAATATTCAGAAATTAGCCATTAAAACACTTCCATATGATGGAGGAGAGGGACGGGTGATAGTCCCGCCCTATCAAAATCCCGCCCCCAGGCCGCTCGGCCTGGGCTTACCCTGGAGCCGGCTGGTTCACTAGCGGGAATTCCTGCTATGTGAGACCCCGCTCCGACGATCTCGTGGTCGCTCCCGTGTCACTATCTTTCTTAACATATGTCGAATCTAAAACATCTACTCTCCTAACCAGATCATTAGAGGATCGACGTTTAATGTGACCAAACCATCTAAAATGACTCTCTCTAATCTTGTTCACCCTTGGAGCTACATCAACCCTATCACAAATATATTCATTTTGCATTTTGTCTCTAAGTGTCAAAACACTCATCCACCTAAGCATTCTCATCTCGCCAACACTTAACTTTGTTTTAATCTTATCTTTTAAAGGCCAAAATGCTGCGCCACAGAGCAATGCATGTCTTACCACCTCCTTATAAAATTTTCCTTTCAGTTTAAGCGGGACTTTTCTATCACATTGTTGGCTCGATGCATTCTTCCACTTCAACCGACCAACTTGAATTCTGCTAATAACATCCCCATCTATATCACCATCAATTTCAAGTGGTGGAGTGCGTTGAGGAATTTTTGTTTAATTTTGAAGGATCCTATAGATGAAAGTTGAAGTGGAGGATTTTCACAATTTGCTGGTTTTGGCTAAAATTGGCCTAGTGCCGTCACTTTCTTATATTTCTTTTTTGAAAACCTAAAGATGTTCAACAATCATTTTTTATGGCTAAAGCAAGAGGAAGAAAATAATGGTTTGCTTGCACTAGTTGTTCTTATATATTTGCATATGTATTTGTGAATAGCATGTAGCTTTTTGATTGTCTTAATTGTAATTTACGTTCCTACTTTTTAGTACAGGTTGATCCAAACACTGGGGTCTCAATGTATGAATCAGATGATATAGTAAAGTATCTTGTCGACAAATATGGTACATTCAAGTTATCTTTTGTTCATTTCTTTTTAAGAAGATCTACATACATACCACTCAATTCCTATGTATTTCATATCTAAAACCTAAACATTGTTTTTTTACATTTATATGTCACCCCAACTATGCATGAAAAGGTTTATTTTATTTTTTAAATGTTAAAATAGTGATATTTTTGATGTTATATGAAAGATTTGAGGAGTAGAAATATAAAAATTAAAGTTTCTGGTAGAAATGTAAATACACAGGGATTGGCTGGTATGTATTTAAATGCCCTTTCTTTTTATTCCTTTCTTCAAAAGTCTACTTTGAGACCTCATATGTGACAATATCAGACTATTAAATAATAGGCTTTTTTATGACTAGTCACATAAGAATGAAAACGACTAAAGATTGATATATTTCTTTGTTCCTTAGTATTTCCTTATTAGGTAAAATTTCTTTCAACAGGAAAAGTGGACTTAAGTGAAACGTAGCCCAAGTTACCGATTATAACTCGACCTTTTAGCTTATTAAAAATTGCTACAAAATTATCTGTTTAAGGAATTTAATGGATCAATCTTTAAATTTGTCATTATTAGTCTGCCAAGTTGGTGATCCAATATTCCCTTATTATTTAATTAAGAAGTACTAGCTAGCAAACATTGTTTTGGTAAATCTATCAGGTAGAGATTAGTACATATGTGGACATCGGTAAAGGAAATAAACCGATGAAAAAATCAACGAAAGGCTTAAGTTTATTGGGTTCTGTAGCATTGATCCATCCATAGGAATATTAAATTCCTTTTTGAAATTATTTAAATTATAAGACTTATTGCTGGTTATTTAAGACATGAGTGCACTAGGTCAAATTTTCATTTAAGCTGATTTGTAGGTTAGTACTCAATGGCTGTTATCATTTTTTATGAGGGTGGTATATTTGTTAATAGTGAATCGGCCACTTTATAAATCATGAACATTGACAAGAGACTAGTGACACAAGTATATGACATGGTACAATAATAAAAAAGTAGGACAATGATGCTATGGACACAATATTTTCCTCCATAGAATTTATAGTTTATATAGTATATAATATGTGTAATTAAAATATTTTTCAAAAAGCATTACATGATGAAGTATAATATCATATATATATAT
>JXCR01138317.1:33464-52918 GCA_002079205.1 Phalaenopsis hybrid cultivar | reverse complement strand
TCATAAAAAATGATAACAGCCATTGAGTACTAACCTACAAATCAGCTTAAATGAAAATTTGACCTAGTGCACTCATGTCTTAAATAACCAGCAATAAGTCTTATAATTTAAATAATTTCAAAAAGGAATTTAATATTCCTATGGATGGATCAATGCTACAGAACCCAATAAACTTAAGCCTTTCGTTGATTTTTTCATCGGTTTATTTCCTTTACCGATGTCCACATATGTACTAATCTCTACCTGATAGATTTACCAAAACAATGTTTGCTAGCTAGTACTTCTTAATTAAATAATAAGGGAATATTGGATCACCAACTTGGCAGACTAATAATGACAAATTTAAAGATTGATCCATTAAATTCCTTAAACAGATAATTTTGTAGCAATTTTTAATAAGCTAAAAGATCGAGTTATAATCGGTAACTTGGGCTACGTTTCACTTAAGTCCACTTTTTCTCTTGAAAGAAATTTTACCTAATAAGGAAATACTAAGGAACAAAGAAATATATCAATCTTTAGTCGTTTTCATTCTTATGTGACTAGTCATAAAAAAGCCTATTATTTAATAGTCTGATATTGTCACATATGAGGTCTCAAAGTAGACTTTTGAAGTAAGGAATAAAAAGAAAGGGCATTTAAATACATACCAGCCAATCCCTATGTATTTACATTTCTACCAGAAACTTTAATTTTTATATTTCTACTCGTCAAATCTTTCATATAACTATTTTAACATTTAAAAAATAAAATAAACATTTTCATGCATAGTTGGGGTGACATGTAAATGTAAAAAAACAATGTTTAGGTTTTAGATATGAAATACATAGGAATTGAGTGGTATGTATGTAGATCTTCTTAAAAAGAAATGAACAAAAGATAACTTGAATGTACCATATTTGTCGACAAGATACTTTACTATATCATCTGATTCATACATTGAGACCCCAGTGTTTGGATCAACCTGTACTAAAAAGTAGGAACGTAAATTACAATTAAGATAATCAAAAAGCTACATGCTATTCACAAATCCATATGCAAATATATAAGAACAACTAGTGCAAGCAAACCATTATTTTCTTCCTCTTGCTTTAGCCATAAAAAATGATTGTTGAACATCTTTAGGTTTTCAAAAAAGAAATATAAGAAAGTGACGGCACTGTCGGCACTAAAAAAAAAAATTTTGGGGGAGTTTCCCGTAGGAAGCTGTCGGTCACCGGAATCGAAATCCCGTCGTCCGCTTCGGAAGGACGTTTAATTTACATATAGATTTAAGTTTAGAAAAATATGAAAATCAAACTGACCCCATATTTTTCATAGTTTAAATGAAAAAGCGCTTTACCTCAAATCCTGTATCTATCCCGAAGGATAAATATAAGACTTGAGGGTGAAACTTTATCAAATAAACTAAGAAAGATATGATATCCTTTTGGTCTGTGAAATTGTTTTGTTTGCCGACAAATTTCCTTATTTAATATGAAAAATTAAATATGATTTATTTTAAGCTGTGTTCGGAAAAGCTTTCTATAAGGGCAAACCCCTATAGTTAATTACAGCTTAGACAACCGTAGTTCCTAAGAGTACTCTCGATAAAAATCAGGAAAAATTATCTTCAAAGAGGTCAAAAGGATATGACTTTTTGATGAAATCGGACAAAAATGTGTGTAAAGGGGAATTATTCAAACTTGGAACATTTATTGTAGAATCTAAAGGAGGAAGAACTAGGAGATGTCATNTAATTTACATATAGATTTAAGTTTAGAAAAATATGAAAATCAAACTGACCCCATATTTTTCATAGTTTAAATAAAAGAGCGCTTTATCTCAAATCTTATATCTATCCCAAACAAGACTTGAGGGTGAGGCTCGATCAAATAAACTAAGAAAGATATGACATCCGTTTGGTCTGTGAAACCGTTTTGTTTGCCGACAAATTCTTCTATTTAATATGAAAAATTAAATATGATTTATTTTAAGTTGGGTTTGGAAAAACTTCCTATACAGGCAAACCCCTATAGTTAATTACATCTTAGACAACCGTAGTCAACTAAGAATACTCTCGATAAAAATTAGGAAAAATTATCTTCAAGGATGTCAAAAGGATAGGACTTTTCAACGAAATCGGACAAAGATGTGTGCAAAGGGGAATGATTCAAACTTTGAACATTTATTGTAAAATCCAAAGAATGAAGAACTAGGGGATGTCACAGATCCGAAGGAAAACCTCGGTGACTTCCCAGTCAACCATATGGTTTGACTTCAGTTTCGATGAGAAATTATTCAAGTGTTTCAGCCTGTCAATTTTATTTAATTAGGGCTTACATTCGTATGAGACGATCACACGAATAGCCTGGAAGATATGAAGATTTAGGTCGTGACAGACGACAACCTCAGAATCCTAAGACGAGTTAGGGCTTAGAATGTACAGTAGAGTTGTACAAATGCCTAAAGAAAAGTTCATGATTTATGTCACACTATGCGAACAACCTCAAAATCCTATGGATTGTTGTTTTAGGGTCTGTTTAGCGCAGCTGCAGCTGCGCTGCACCAGGATGCAACTGCGGGGAAACAGCTGTGGGGGAGCTGGCTGCCTGTTTGGTTCAGCTGCATTAAAACAACTGTGGGACAATTTTTTTCTGTAAAAATGACCATTTTGCCCAATTCAATAAAACTGTGTAAAACATAATATAAAATAATATCTTTAGTAAACAAATTTAAATAAAAAAATTATATTAATTAATAATTAAATAGTAATTATTTATATCTTTATCACATAATTAAAAAACATAAAAAAATATTAATAAATAAATTAATTAATCATTAAATATTAATATAAAAATCCATCTAATTATAATTAAACTAAACATATATCAATTTTAATCATTATTTATTAATAACTTAACAAAATTAACAAAATTAAAATCGCAATCCCTCCATCCCAATTTTGCTCAGAATCATGTCATTCGGCAGCGATGGAGCAGAAGGTGGAAGAAGCAGCAATTGGCTTTGGCTCTTCGGTCGAAGGTGGAAGGAGTCGACGCCTTTGGCTCTTCAGACGAAGGTGGAAGGAGTAGCGCAGCGCGGCACTGTGCTTCGTGCGAGAACAGGAGAAGAGGACGGGCGGGGAAGCGAGACGAGGATCTAGGGCAGAGATCGGCTTCGCGAGGCGAGGCAGAAGGGCAGAGATCGGCTTTGCGAGGCGGGGCAGAAGAGGAAACATTGCCCTTAACGCGATCCTTAAAGCGGGGCACGGGGTCGATCCCGCTGCCGGCTTTTCGCCAAATTCGCGGACCGCGGCGAGCGGGACGATGAAATAAACGCAAAAATTGCTCGCAAATTCGTGACACGGTGCAGCGCCGCAGGGATACCGTCGAACCAAACAGGCCCTTAATCTCTAAAAAATGGTTTAGTTGAGGAAGACATGTTCTGCTGTTGAAGATGGTCGTGCTGCCCACCGCGCTAGCTCCAAGCTCCTTGCAGTGAAGAGTTTAAGTTCTCTAGGGTGTCAGGTTATGATGTCAAATCAAGCGGTCCTATGGTTGTAGTTCTTTAAACATTCTAGGGGAACAAGTTGAAGTTGTACATTGTATAGAATGGCAGTAGAGTATGTAGCATAGGACAAGCAGTAGAGTATGCAGTAAAGATAAAAGTACAACATGCGGTGTAAAGGAAAAGTAGACGGTACATCAGAAAAGTGATTACAAGAAAATAACATGTTGTAAACATAAAACAAACCTGCATACCTGGGGGATCCGCTGTTCCTTAGGTGTAGTTGATGCATCAGGTACAAATAGAACAGGCTGAAATGCATCATATAAACGAAAGCAAAAGAAGAAAAGAAACGTCACCCGGAAAACTGGAGAAAGAACGGTAAATGACCCACGATGGAAAATTCGGGAAAAATCAACGAATAATCCATGAAGAAAAGCTCGAGAAAATTGACGAGTAACGATTCAAATAAAATCCTCAAAACTTCGGGAAAATCCCAGAAAAAAGACCATGAGTGCTTTGTCCAAAAATTTCAATAAAACATATGAAAAAGTCCGAAAAGTGGGGACCGCAAGCACTCAGGTCGGGGCTAGACTCAGATATATGTTTGTACTCGAGGGTCGTCGAAGGCTACTCGGTCACCCGGATGTATAAAGCCCGTCACTCAACTAGAAGGGTGTCCTATCGAACCTAACTTAGGAGGGTACTCCTTAGCCCAAACAGGTAATCAACAGGTGGACAACCAATGTTTAAAATGTATTTAAAATTTATATTTTTAGCATGCACATAGATTTCAGGCATACAAAAGAGGGTTGTATCAATTTTGTTTGTAGCGAAAAATATATTTTTGTTTAGAAAAAGGTGTATTTGTTTTTGTTAATTTATTTTTTATCAATTTTGAAAAGTGTAGTTGTCCACGAGTCGATCACGCTGTCGGGCGTAGGACCGCCAACAATCTAAGAAGGTACGGGTCAACTCCTGCTAGTTTTATGTCGGTGAATGATATGACTCCTACAGTTCACCGGGCCCGTGGGGGGGTGCCCCGAAGTCATAAGATGGAACATCATTCTGCTCTATCACCGGCGTGCCTTTGTCATCACCGTCCTAAGCCCAAAAACAAAATCGGCATACTTGCGACCTTGTTTGATGGTTTCACGCATAGCAAAAGGCTATACGTTGACACTTATGTATCAGACATAAGCATCAAAAACCAAACCAAGAGCAAGGAAAAAAAAACAAAAATGGGGTGAGAGAGAGGAGGGATTGATCCACCTAAAACATCGAAAAGAATGGATGATGAATCAGCTCTCAAAACTCATGACGAAAAGACCTGAAAAGGAAGACCCGAAGATCCTTAAATCAATCTGAAAGGATATCACTTTCTCACATTTTTTATAAGTGTTTAAACCCAAGTCAATGTGACGATCACACACAAATGACCTCCGAATGCCGGCATCCAAACCCCAAAGATATCTTTTATGAAATCAATTCATCTCAAACACTCTCCCAAATAGGACTTGAAAATCTTCCAAATTCCACAAATTGAACAAAAGGAAAATGACTTGGAGAAGACCACCACTAGCACTTCCAAACTAATGCCGAATTTAAGGTTTTCCAACTCCCAAATTAATCAATAGCCTCATATATCAAATAAACATAGAACCTTTCCATAAAGCTATATAAATGCTCACGGTCGGGGTAACTAGGGACATCAGGGCACAAGAACACCCTAAAGGGGCTCACGAGTAAGGACTGCAAGAGGAACAAATCTCAATAGTGAGTTCACAGGTAGGGCCAAAGGGGGAGGCTAGCTCAACCACATCACAAACCCACGGCTAGGAACAGTGAGATGAGAGGAATAGGCTCTCGGGTAAGGGCTGTAAGGCAACACACAAGCAAGGCAGACAATCGCCAACGATACTCACGGATAGGAGAGCAAACCCCACAAAGTTTTCGGATAAAGGTAGTAGGGAGAAGCCACTGTGCCCACTGTCAACCCCACACCAGGACTCAGAGGCAAGAATAAACATAAGACCAGAGAATCAAGCCCCAAACTGAGGCATATATCATAGTAAAACTGGGTCCAATCAAATATCAAAACTGTAGCCTTATAAACTTCCAAATCAATCCATCAAAACCAGCTAACAGTTCTCTAATAAGGACAGCACAGTACGCCAAAACAAGCTCTCGGGTAGAAGCTAAGGCCAACAAAAATCAAAACCCAAGCCACCTCCCGGGTAGGGGCAGGATAAGGCAAAACCGAGCTTTCAGCTAGAGCCAAACTGAGCCACAACTGAGGTTTAAACTTAGGCCACAACTAAGACTAGAAAACATCTCTATGCCCTCAAGATATCAAAATATAGGGCTACCATATATTTCAAACAAGAATAGCTATGGAACTCCTCCAAATCAAAATAAACTCTTCCACAATATGTATTTTTAAGCCAAAAACACTCACAAGATGCCAAAACTGAGCGTCTAGCAGAGGTTAAAGCAAATAAAACCAAACCCTCCCACAACCATGGAGCAGGGGTAGGAATAAACACAAAAAATGGGCTCTCGAATAGGAGCTAAGGCAAGCAAACCGAGCCCCCAAACAAAGCCAAAAGCAAACCCCTCAAAGCCCATACGTGAAGCTTACACAGTTAGGACAATGTTTCAACCAAAACCAAAAGCCAAGCCTCAACAAAACCAACATCCCATGCGCTTCCAAGGTGAAAATCGAGCCCCAATGGAGGCTAGAAACCAAAATTTTATACGTTACAAATGCAGTTTATGGCAATGAATCCAAACTCAGCCATCCTTAAGCAAACCGAAAACCAACAGGGGCCAAAAATCAAGCCACAGCTAAGGCTCAAAATCAGGCCACAATGAAAGCTAGAAAAACACCTTCATGCCTTCAAAATATCAAAACATAGGGCCATCACATGCTTCAAATAAGAACAACTATAGAACTTTTTCAAATCAATATAAACTTCTTCCTAGCATGCATTTTGAGCAAAAAGAATCCGTGACATGTCAAAACCAAGCCGTTCACATGCATGAAAGGCCAAATAACCCTTCCAATATCTCATGCTAGATAAGAATGAATGAAAAGCTTCGTAATACATATCCCAACATGCTTGAAAGAGGAGCCAACATTATCTCAAAGCCACATTTTAATATTTTTAATTTGATTACCATAGAAATATGTCATAGTTTCATCACCTTAAGCAAGTAGAGAAAAGAGAAGAATTGATAACATGTCATACTTTCATCATTTTAAGCAAGTAATCAAGTCTAATTCCTAAAACATGCTCATATTTCTATCTCTAGATGATTGGGTAACATGCATTTTAAAAAAATGTGCAATACTAGGCTAGCATGCTATATTGTCCATTGTACCAAGCTCCAGGGGCTCGACAAAGAGAAAACCGAAAAAAGGCAAGGCACAGGGAGGAGAAGGTACCTCCTTGAAGCAAAAAGAAAGTAACACAGAAACTTTTAAAAGCCCTTTCTCAACTTTGACTCCTCTTCCAACAGTAAGAGGAAGCCAACCCAAACACAGAAAGCTAAAGAAATGAGAAAGAAAAATGTCAGAGTTTTCCCTCCCTCAGAGATTTTTTTGGCCTCCTGAAATGCTCTAAGTAGAGTTTAATATAGACGGGAGAAGGAGGAGGAGCGATCGAAAGATTGTATACGGTTCGAGGAATCGAACGGGGCAGACGCTCCATGCGGGCGGCTCGAGAAGCAAAGGGTAAGATCCTCACAAGGGATAGGATCCACGACAATGATAAGGGGATGGGTCGTCTGCGATATTGTCTCGCGTGCGAGAGAGACAACCGCGTGAATCAAGCGGCACAGACGGGCGAGAGACGGACCGAGCAAACGAGCCACGTTAGGGTTGAGGCCCGCGGGTTCGAGAGAAAGAAGGGAGGAGATAGATTTAGGTTTAAGGGATTATAAGTTATTAATTATAATAATAATAATAATAATAATAACAATATATCATTTATTATTATAATTAATATTTAATTTTGTATCTTTCCCCAAACACGTCGTCGTAGCAAAATCAACGTTCCGGACGCGTCGGCGCAAGTCCGTTTCGTCAACCGAAGTCGTTTAAGCAACCTCGTCGACGATCGGGACAAAAACGCGTCGCGACCCAAATCACGTCAAAAACTCGGCTCGAGTTCAATTAAATAGAACGGTGCAGAGTGCGACGACGCCAGATCAACGCGTACAGTCAATTCTAAGACCAATAGTCCTATAGGGATTCTCCTTGAGCTCCCTTACAGTAGTCCCACCTACTAAGTGCTAGAAGTCAAAAACTACCATGCGGAACATCAAGTCGAGCAAAGAAAAACTCAGAATTTCTAACAGGGATGGCTCCTTTGCTAGTTTTCTAGGAATAGTCGACAGGAAAGTCCTACATCTAGAACTTAGACTATCAAAAAGGAGAGACTAGACCTTCGCCAAAAGTGAGGTCAATAAGTACTAGGCCAATTTTAGCCAGAACCAGCAAATTGCGAAAATCCCCCCTTCAACTTTCATCTATAGGATCCTTTAAAATTGAACAAAAAATCCTCAATGCACTCCACTTAAAATTGATGGTGATATAGATGGGGATGTTATTAGCAGAATTCAAGTTGGTCGGTTGAAGTGGAAGAATGCATCGAGCCAACAATGTGATAGAAAAGTCTCGCTTAAACTGAAAGGAAAATTTTATAAGGAGGTGATAAGGCATGCATTGCTCTGTGGCGCAGCATTTTGGCCTTTAAAAGATAATATTAAAACAAAATTAAGTGTTGCCGAGATGAGAATGCTTAGGTGGATGAGTGGTTTGACACTTAGAGACAAAATGCAAAATGAATATATTTGTGATAGGGTTGATGTAGCTCCAATAGTGAACAAGATTAGAGAGAGTCATTTTAGATGGTTTGGTCACATTAAATGTCGATCATCTAATGATCTAGTTAGGAGAGTAGATGTTTTAGATTCGACTAATGTTAAGAAAGGCAGTGACACGGGAGCGGCCACGAGAGCGTCGGAGCGGGGTCTTCCGCAGCGGGAATGAATTCCCGCTAGTGAACCAGCCGACTGCAGGGTAAGCCCAGACTGAGCGGCCTGGGGGCAGAATGTTGATAGGGCGGGACTATCACCTGTCCCTCTCCTCCATCATATGGAAGTGTTTTAATGGCTAATTTATGGATATTCCTTGCCTCCCCACTCATTCCCTTTGTGCGGAAGTTTCCTTCTTTATTTCTTTCCTTTTCTTCTTCATGTAGGAGTCTATAAATTTTTGTATTCTGATTGTAGGAGGGGAGTTTTGCTATGTTTGCTTTTAGAAATCCTATGTAGAGATTGTTTTCCCTTGTTGGACTATATCCAAGGAGATGGTAGTGTTCTAGTTGCATCCTACTCCGAGATGGTGCTGTATCTCCCCTTGTCGTCTTCCCTAACTCTTCTCCTCCACTCCCCATAGTCGCCGACCTTGTTGTCCAGCCTCTTCGTCCACCATCTGCACCTCGTTGATCCTCCTATAGTAGTTTCCCCTTGTTGTTCCACCATCCAGCCCCATCCCTCAACTGCCTCTTCCAATTTCCCCAAACCCTATCTCCACCAAAATTTTCCTTCATATTCCTAAAACCAATCCATGTCACCCAAAAGATATATACCCGAGTCTAACCGAGAAGAGATAACGGCGAGAGATTCACCGACTTCGGCGGTGGATTACCAACATGGAAGATGAAATCTAATGGGAGACTACCCTCGACCGTGATCCGAAATGTATTAAAATGAAGTGGGAAACACAGTGTCATCTACTACCAACTTACTACCTCCAAAAATTACAGACTCAAGCTTCTGAAGTGAAGATATCACACCACCAAGCAACCCCCTGGCTACTATCCAATGAAACCAATCAGCAAGTCTGTCACAATCAGAAAATGTTACAAGTGTCACGGATTTGGACATGTTGAAGAAGAATACACGACCAAGGGAGTGATCAACTTCATTGAGCAAGAAAACATTGAAAAGTTTTGTAAAGACACAACATGCACTAAAAACGGTGAGGAAATAAACGAGGAAGACCGGCCTCCAATTATAGAGAAAAATGGCAATTCAAAAAATTCTGTTGTCTTCAAAAAGGATCCACAATTGCCAACCAACAAGGAAGAGACACTACCAATTCTAGACAGCATGGCACGCCTCGTCAGAAGTCTAGACAGGAGAGATGAACCACAGAATTATAATGTGCCCAAGGAGTTTGATGGGGATGAAAATTCTTCAATGGGATCCATGTCCTATCAATAACAAATATGTCTCTCCTGAATGGTTGCTAATGAGAGGGACACAGGCTGCCACAGATATATTCCAGAATTGATGTCTCCTCATCTGCTTGTTTATCAGCTACAGTCCACAGGTTAAAAAAAGTGGAAGGAGAAGATTTCAAATGTAAGGGCTCGAAAGTTACATTGCGGGAACCCACCTCTATATGCAGCTCCCACTTAGAATGTGTCAAAGGAGGAAGGATACCTATTCTACCAAAATGTGTTGTGAAATAATAACACTGATATGATCGACCCGCCAGGGACATGACATCACACCATGAACCAGGAGCTTTGAAGAATGAGGTTGAAGCTCCACCAATCCCGGGAGGCTGACGAGGGAGCAGATAAGAAAGTGCAGGAACAACCCCGGGAGCGCAGGAGTGAGGTCTCTTGCAGCAAGAAATCCCGCTAATGAACTGGTCGGCCCAATTGGGGCCGGCCCAGAGAAAGGCGGGATTTTAACGAGGCAGAATTTCCGCTCGCCCCTCTCCTCCTTTTTTTGCTTCATCATATGTTAGTGTTTTAATGGCTAATTAATGAACATTTCTTCTTCGCTCCTTTCTTTACTGTAGGAGTTTCCTTTTTTTATTTCTTTCCTTTTCTTCTTCATGTAAGAGTCTATAAATTGTTGTATTCTGATTGTAGGAGTGTTTTGTTGTGTTTGCCTTCAGAAATGTTGTGTGAAGTCTTTTTCCCCTTTGTGAACTGCATCCAAGGAGGTGGTGGTACTCCGGATGATATTTATCTTCCCTTATCGTCTTCCCTAACCCTTCTCCTCCACTCCTCATAGTCGTCAACCATGCTGTCGACCCTCTCCGGTCACCATCAACACCCCGCCGATCCTCCTACAGTAGTTTCCCCTTGTTGCTCCAACATTCCAATCCCATCCACGCACATGCACTATGTTACCTTATAGCCTCCTTGGTTGTCCAGCCATCCAGTCCCTCCTCTATCCTTCTCGACACTCCCAATTAACTGCTCCTCACCCCACTTCTAGTGCCCTTGTTGTCCAACGCCTTCTAACCACCAATTTGCTTGTCGTCAGTCACCTACGACCCCACCATATCTGTTCTCATAGCAATTTTGTGCCTTCCTCTCACTGCCATCAGCCATGTCAACCATCCCAAACCACCTAGCTGACGTCAATCGGCCTTGGAATATACCTTAGAGGTGTTTGTTTGTGTCGTTTATGTTTTGTATTGTTATTTTCTGTTGTATTTTGTTGTAAACCTCTCTCTACATTAATAAAAGCTTATTTTAAGTATTTTCTTGCTCTATTTTACTAGTTCCAGTATCATACAAAGGTAGACCTAAAAAAGACTTGAGCATATTGTATAAAAAAATGATATGCTCAAGTCTTTTTTAGCCATGCTAATTTTTTTTTATACAATATGCTCAAGTCAATAGGACTCGATAGGACACAATGGAAAAAAGGATTCATGTAGCCGACACCACTTAGTGGGATAAAGGCTTATTGTTGTTTTTGTATGCACTCCACCACTTCCAAACCTTATTATAGCATCGCTAGAGACACACACACACATTCAATTACTTATTAGTGCATTAAAATATTAAATACTTGTACATTCTTTCTCAAATTATGCAAGAAATAGCCCAAGCCAAGTAGAAGTTCACATTTTCCTCATCTATCACCCATTCTACCTCCCAATAAAAATAGATAAATCGAATTGCATATGATTTAATTAGATCATTGAGTTATAGACAGCATTTGACACTACGTCATTTTTTAAAAACCATTCATTCTGAATCCCAAAATCTTCTAAATTTAAAAATTGGACCCTCTGGTTAAATATCAATATTTATTGACAATCTTTTTGCCTAATAATATTAAATTACGCCACATGACACAATATTTGTTGTAAATTTCAAAAGTTATATTTTTTTTGGCCAAAATATCCTCCTTGATAGCTCTAAATTATGAATACCTGTCTAGTCTATCCCGTATGACACTAAGAGAACAAGCAGTAGACTCATCAAATAGAAAAATTGGTTGTCACACTATGAACTCCATAAAAATTCATAGCAACACTAAGGATAAAGATTTACAAAACTTTGATGGGAAATTATATTCTCATTTGAAAACTCAAGAGCTCAATGAAACCCTAGTCATACTAGAAAATAGTGATGGAATAATACATTCTCTTTTGATCCAAGAAGTTGGATTGCCTGGAACTCTAGAAGGCATTGCCAACTTGCTAAAAAAAACAATATGAGGTGGATGTCGACATTTCTCACAAAAGGAATTCAATGCTCGACATAAAGCACTAAAAAGGACGATATAGCAGGCTAACACCTCTAGAACATCGAGCAATTAGTAAGTGCCAAAAATAAGTTGGTAGAGTGATGAGAAGTGCAAATGTTGGAATAGAGAACTCAATGGAGTAAGAAGGCATTAATCTCTTCTATTTAGTTGGAAAAGCGCCATGCCAATAGTTTTAGCATGTTGAACTATTAGCAAACTATTATGATGAAAGCCTGACTAGATAGTGACTTCATAGAAGATATTCAAAAAGAGATTGATCAAAAGTGAGAATTTAAGACACCCAAGCAAAGCCAAGCTAATCTAGGATGTCGAGTAATCAGTAAGGCTATATTCATTGTTATGAAATACAGACTTCACGGAGACCATTAGTTATAAGTTTGTCTTTCTTTCCCTATTCCCATGGAAAATCCTGATGCCAAGTTATGCCCTTTCATTGGAAGTCACAATTCGGATACCAAATTTATTATATAAGAGTCCATTCAATAACATAAAGAAATAATCTAATCTAAATATATGTATATACATATATTTATAAAAGGATATAAATGGAATAATAAAATTGTATTAAAAGGAGATAGGGGAGAGCATAAGACTTGTTGATAGGGTTTCCAAAAGAAGAGGGACAGCGGGTTTGCTGAGGGCTCGTGACTCTAGAGGCAAGGAAGAAAAAGAGGGAGAAGATTTCTAGGAGAAGCAAGGAGAAAGTAAAAGGATGACTTCAATAGCTACAAAAGAGAGGATTGATGGCTGCTACAAGAAGGTCGCTATTCAGGAAGTGTGCTTTGGTCTTCCCTAAGTAACGAAAAGAGTTGATAGGCAAGTGCGAGAGAAAGCCAGTTTACAGGAGTTTGATGAGTCAGGAAAGTGTCAAGCAAAAAAGGAAGGAGTTGCATGAATCGTGTGATCAAAAAAGGCAGCAGGATGAGCAAATTACGGGAAAAACAAGGAAAGTTTTAAACAAAAGCAGCAATGAGCGAGAAAGGAAAGAAATTCACCTAGATTTGTGCGATCGGGGATGGTAAGGCCACATGAGAGTGAGTCGAATAAAGTAAGGGTTGAGTTCTTACATTATTAAACCAACAATCAGACACCACCGTTATTGTTGAAGGAACCTACAAACAAAATTGAAACTATCGAAATACAAAAAACATGAAAGAGAAGAAAAATACAAAGGTATTTCTGATCTTTTTCTATCAATAAGTTGTTTTGTCAATCGAATGACCTTGATAAAAAATAAAGAAAAAAAATAAAATATATGTGGCAAGCCAAAATGGAAAATTGAAAAAACAAAAGACTATATAAGTCAACTACTCAAGGTCCTGTAAGTTTTAAAACCAAAAAATTACTACAAAGAAGAAAGGATGCTTGAACCATATCTCTCAATCCTCTCGGATGGTCAGATAAAAGCTTTTCCATGCACTTGAAACTTAAAACTGATATTCTCTGGTTCATTATTCGGCAGGAATTCCGCCAACAAACACCAAAAGAAAAATCTGATTAAAACATGGCCATAAGAGACTTGGTTCACGAGATAGGTTTTGCTTCTTGATTAACACCTTAAAACAAATTCATGATGTATAATTCAAAGTTTTGAGTAAGAATTTATACAAAAAAGAGAAAAATTTTTCAAGAACCTGATTTTACTCCAAGTTGTCGGATGCTCTACCCGTTATTTCAATGTTTAACTTANTGGGCATATGAGGTATTTCTGCAAAACTAGCATGCACATAATCCTTTTCTTCAGCTAAATTTTTCTTTTTTTAAACATATTATATTTTGCTCTTTGCAGCCTTCTCCATTTTGTAAAATTGTTCGAGAAACGCTCGTTGAGTTAGAATTACCTCATTTGCTGCATAGGTATATATATTCTGCACAATTATCAGTATTTTACATATTCATCTACATGCTATTTAACTCTCTTGCTGAAATTCGTTTAAATGGGAATGTAGATTATTTTTTATATTAGTACTATTGATTTTTATTTCTGAATCTCTTGATGAAAAGGTAAAATGAAGTAATTGTAATAAAGTTAAGATATATCATGATTCTAATAGCAGCCGAAATAACTAGTTTAAGTTATGTTGTAACAGCAATTATACCCATGAAAAGTGCGTCTTTATCCCCTGGAGGTATTATAGTGCTCAGAGAAAAGGTATTTTGGTACCTTAAACTTTATGCTTGTGCTAGGTCAAAATGCCATTGGATTGGGGGTATTTTGGTCCACTGAGCCAAAAAATGGTGGAAAATCATGCTTTATCACCCCTAAGTTCTTTGTCAAACCATTGTACTGCTAGATAATCTATAAATCTATGGAGGCTTCTAGCATCAAAAGTTGTGCAATTAGAGATCCATATTGAACCTTGAGGTTTCTGTTGCTGTCTTTAAGAATTGTGCTTGATATTATGAATTTAGCAGAACTATTTTTACTAATCTCAATACATTCTAAAATTTTGAAATTCTTTATCCATCGTCCATTAACATGCATAAATTAAAGGGTATCAATATTTATATTCCTAGTTAGGATTAATTACGAAAAATACAATTTTTTAGATACATTAGTTGTCTTATTTTAAGTCTTATATATTATCAATCTTTTGTCTAAAAAAAATTTCTAAAAGTGGACATGTCTAGATTTTCTGTTATTTCATTTTTAATCACCATATTAGGTATTAAAGGAGGATAAATGGTATCGATTGTTCCATTTTTATTAGTTTGTATTCTCTATAGATCATGAAAAGCTTCACTATTTTAGTGTGTGTGTGTGTGTGTGTGTGTATATATATATATATATTATTGATTTCTTCAAAATAGAGCTTCTAAAGTTAGGTTCTTTCTTCTTCCCTATTGATTTTTCTATTCCATTTTCGGAATTTGGTCCATCTGGAAGAAAGATAGTCACGGATAATTGTGGCTCCACTTTTATTTTCTGATTCGTAATTCATAAAAACTAAAGTTCATTTTAGACAGATTGGGAGATTGCATGTTTTTCACGAAATGTAGAATTTGAATATAATTTAGATGAATATTTGTAATAGGTTCGATGACAATTTCATCAATTGAAGGTCTTCTAGGAAGAGTAATTAATCTTCTCTTCCCATCTGCTGGTTGGATTATTTGGTCATTTTCTTAATTGACAATTGGTTTTGGGACAATTGCAGAGGGTATAGTTAATAAGTCAGGAAAATAAATCTAATTCCTTTCAATTACTTTATTGATTGCTACATTTAAAAGAATGAGATTGATTTCATTTAAAGTTGTTAGGCTTGCTTGTTTAACAATCTTTTTGATATTTGGACATAAAATATTTATGATTTTAAAATAAATTCTATAAACTAAGGCAACGGTATCGGATCCGGCTAAGGAATCATATCTATGAAATTGAAGTTGCAAGTTGGCTACTTAAAAGAGATTTGTATCTATTAACGATAAATTTTAATGAGGAAACATATTAAAATAGATAGGTTCGTGGCATAGAGTATTTTTCATAACTCTCATAAAGGATTGTGCTCAATGAAGACATCTAATATCTCTAAGATAGGTTAATATAGAAGCATTTAGTCATCTAAATGTCAAGGGCTTAAAAGCTATTTGAATTAGGCCAATATGAACATACTTATAGTTTTGGAGATAGCTAGTTAAATCTTTTCTACGTAAGAGTGGGATTGTAATGCCCCATTTCAGTTACAGAGGGAGAAGAAACAAGGAGAGCTGAGAAGAATTGAAGAGTTGAACAGAAGGGGGAGAAAACGAAGAGGCGGGAAGTTGAATCGAAGTGTAGGGAAGCCAAAACATTGCAAACAACTTACCTGAGAGTCGAATAACAGCGACGAGGGAAGCGGAGGATCTCAGGATGGCGTGACTTCGATGAGTGTGGCTAGGGAAAAGAGAAGGTGTAGAGAGGAGGTCTCGGCGTTTGTGTTGAGCAGAGTAGGACGAGCCGCGTTTTGGTGCCGAAGGGGAAGTTTTCGAGCAGAAAGCGACGTGTCTATCGCACAGAGGAGGAAGAGGCAACGATTTTATTGTGCGTTCAACGGAAAGGGACCCGAAGCCAGTGCGTTTGAAGTTTGATCGAAGGAGTTCTCACACAGAGAGGAAGTCGTACCATCTTCGTGTGCAGAGGAAGCCACAACCGAAGGGAAGGTCTGTGTGCTTTAGGGCGCAACTGGTGCGAAGGAGAATGTTGATCGTGGAAGTGGTGTCGATTTATTCTGCTATGGGTAGAGCCACGTGACCGAAGCCGCGAAAAAGAAGAGGAGAGATCATTTCAGAGGAGAAGAAGCGCATGTGAGCATCGCATGAAGGGGGTGGGGGTCGTGCATGAGTCGGGTAGGGCAGATATACAAGGAAGTTTATAAGTTTTCTAAATTAATTATTCTATGTAAGCTTTTTATAAATATAACCCACTTCCGTAGTTTGGACACTCTCACTCTCAATGTCATCATTTGCACCCTCATTTAAAACGTCAGAGTAAAGATGTTATTGGGCCCTCTGCGCCAGCACACACTTGTCCCTCCTCTACCTTTGAGGGCAATCCACTGACTATTGAAACATTGGTTAAAATGTCATCAGCTCTTCTTTTCACTACTGGGGATCCCCCCTTGACAATACTGTATGTTTCTGCGATTGACGTATTGCCGGATGGTTCAGCTGGGCAACCTACAGCTTCAAACCGTTATGAAACTTTGTGTAACCAAACCTTTTTTGTTTATACATGTATTTTCTTTTTTGAAACTTTGTGTGTTGTATACCGTGTGAGTAGGGTGCCATTTTGGGCCCTCTCATACATCCTATCTGTACCTTTATTTTTTAATATATTAGCCCTTGGTCTTTTCAAATATATATATATATGTGTGTGTGTGTGTGTGTACGTATGTATGTATGTATGTATGCATGTATATAAGTTTATTATTTATTATTAAACTTAAGCATTAACGAAACATTAGGGTTTTAATTATAAAGGTATTTTTTTATAAATTAATATTATATTAATTTTGATTACAATAATTAAACTTAAAGTTTAAAGTATTGAAAACTTAATTAAAATAGGGCGATACAACGATAATTCGTAATTAAATTAAATCACAATTAAGTAAAATGGTAATTGAATATTTTATATTTTATAGTGATAATTTGATAAAAGTAATACAACTAAGCAAGTAGATTGTTTATCATCGATGTGAGTACTCGTGTTCTATTATAACAATATTTTACTTCTAGACCAAATGCATTAATTAGTACTTTCATTAGTTATATTAAAATTCCTGTAAAATCTGGATTTTAAATTCTAGTGAACTTTTGTTCATATTGTAGGAATGATATATGCGCACATCATTATTTAAATGATTTATAAGTATATTATCTGATACACAAATGATAATGAAATATATTTTTAGTGAGTAATGATTTTGATAGAATACTTATATGTGTATGACTAACTATAATGAAGTCATCCCTTGATGGTACTAGTGGACAATATTAACGTACACAAAAAGGATATTGACATTGATGTACCGTAAGTGGTACAATTTTTAGACGTGCTCCTGTGACGGTTGTATAGAAATGAGATGATATGGGTATACTATTGATATAGTAAAAGACTTTGAATATCATCAAATATTTATATTAATTTATTAAAAAAATTTAACTGACTTACATTTTGCTTTCTTTTTCTCTATATTACTGTAGTTTAAGAGTATGAATATTCAATAGCTTGTTTAGCTTATTGTTATTTTAAATTTACTTTTTAGCTTAATTGATGATTAAAAGATGAATGATAGATGAAAAAATGTTTATAGAAGAAACGAACAACCAATAGTAAAGTAAATATAGTTTTTTTTGTTTTAATTTAATTTTATTTGTGACTTTTTCATATATTAAATAGTTAATAAATTTAGAAAAAATAGCTCTCACCATTCGACAATATGTTCCCGTTTTCGTTATTTCTAAGTCTCAGGCTAGGTCGTGACAAAAGTGGTATCAGAGCCCAAGGTTTATGATTAATTAATGAAATCTTTATGAAAAACCCAATGGAATAATTATAAAATAAATTAATGTTAACTCAAAATAATAATTATTATTCATTTAGATATAATGATACACCCGAATTTATAGGAGAAATTGATCCCGACAGAACATTTATGGATAGCTAATATTGACATGTTTAATGAGAAATGATTTGAAGTATGTTTATAAATTTTGAGGACGAAATTCTTGTAAGTGTGGAAGATTGTAACGACTCGGTTCAGCTAGAAAGGGAGAGGAAATGAAGAGAGCAGAGAGGAATCAAAGAGTTGAGCAGAAGAGAGAGGAAGCGAGGAGTCGAGAAGTTGATACGAAGTGTTGTGAAACTAAGATGATGAATTCGCCTATAAAGCGTCGCAAGCAACTTACCAGAGAGTCGAATAGCAGCGATGAGGGAAGTGGAGGACTCTCGGGATGGCGTGATTATGGTGAGTGCGGCTAGGGAAAAGAGAAGGGAGCTTAGGGAGGAGGTCTTGGCGTTGGTGTCAAGCAGAGCAGGGCAAGCCGAGTTCTGGCGCAGAAGGGGAAGTTGGTGAGCAGAAAGCGGAATCTCTTGTCACGTAGAGGGGGAAGAGGCGATGTTTTGATCATGCGTTCATGGAAGAGGGAGCTGAAGTTGGTGCGTTTGAACTTTTGATCGAAGGTAGGGTTGTCAATTTGGGTCAGCGGGTTGGGTTCAGGTCTATCCCGAAAATGACCCGACTTGAACAACCTGAACCCCAACCAAATAATAAACGTGCTGAAAGATAAGATCCAAACCCGACCCTAACCCGAGCTTGACCCGCTAACCTGAATCCTGCCCGAACTTTCGTGCTTATTCGGGCCATGTTTGGGTTTTCGGGTTTAACTTAAACCCGACGTAAATAATAAATGAGTCAAATTCTCTGACCTGAACTCGACTCGAAAAATATTCGGATCAACCCCAACCTATATTTCCGAGTTGAGTTTGAGTCGTGTTTGCATGCTGGGTCAATTTTTGACACCCCTAATCGGAGGAGTTTTCACACAGAGAAGGATGTCGTGCCGTCTTCATGTGCAGAGGAAGCCATGACCAAAGGGAAGCTTTGTGTGCATTAGGGTGTAACTGGTGCGAAGGAGAAGGTAGATCGTGGAGCGTGGAGGCGACATCGATTTNTTTCCTTTCCAACCTCCTCTAGCTAAACTCTCAACAACCTCTACAAAAACATCCAGGAACTCTCCTTATAGGAAGGGAATAGAGAAGAAAAGAAAAGAAAGCCACCCTAATGTCCACGGCACTCGAATTGGGACCAAAGCCAAAAGACGATCTTCCCTGCCTACAGAAGACGAAGCCAACAGCGCCTCTCGGACCGAGCGGCCGAGGCCAGTGG
>JXCR01138317.1:21606-32707 GCA_002079205.1 Phalaenopsis hybrid cultivar | reverse complement strand
TGTGTTAGTTTATTATTTAATGTTAAATTTAAGCACCAATGAAAGAATAGGGTCTTAATTCTTGTAGTATTTTTGTATAAATTAATATTATATTCATTTTGATTACAATAATTAAACTTAAAGTTTAAAGTATTGAAATATTAATTAAAATAGTGCGGTATAACAATAATTTGTGATTAAATTAAATCACAATTAAGTAAAATGATAACTAAATATTTAATATTTTATAGATGATAATTTGATAGATGTAATATAAGTTAAAGACAAACAGACTGTCTATCATTGAAGTGAGTATTTATGTTCTTCTACTATGATATTTTGCTTCTTTTAGATCAAATATATTAATTAGTTTTTTATTAGCTATATTGTAACAACTACAAATTCAAGATTTTGAATTCTAGTGAATTTTTGTTCAGATTATAAGAATGATATGTGTGCACATCATTTGATTTATAAGTATATTGTCTGATACGCATATGTGAATAAAATATATTTTTTAATAAATAATGATTTTGATAGAAATGCTTGATAGTCACTTTTTGATGGTACTGGTGGGGGAATACTAAAGTATTCATGCACGTTTATGAAAAATAATATTGATATTGAACTACCTTAAGTGATACAATTTCTAGACGATGTACTAGTGACGGTTGTATAAATATGAGATGATATTGATATGTTATTAATATAGTAAGACTCTTTGAATAACATCAAATATTTATATCGATTTATTAAAAAGTTTAACTGGCATGCATTTTATTTTCTTTTTATTTGTATTGTTATAGTTTAAGAGTATGAGTATTCATTCTTTTTGTTTAGTCTGGTGAAGTAATGTCATGCTGGCATTAACCGACCTTTTCAATTGATTTTAATGTCTTCTATCTTGATTGTTGTGCACCATTTAGTTGAAAATTCTTGAATAAACATTTCCTGCTCAAGGAGTCTTATTGAATTTCAATATTCCTTGATCAGATCTATGGGATTTGTCATTTCCCCTTAAATTAAAATTGTGATTGTTTTGATGTTGTTTTGGGAAGGTGCCTCAGCGATACGAGTAGCAATGTCCACTCATTTTGAGTATATTTCTTTATCTAAGACAAAAGGATTTCAACTATAGTGTCGAGATTATCTAACATTCAGCAGAACTAGTGGTGAATGTCTTTTGAAATTGCTTTGTGATCATAACTAACACGCGATAGTGCTTCTGCCTGGGGAGGATATGAAATGCTTTGATCATTGCGCCAATCTAGCTGAAGTAGATTGTTCTCTGATAGGTTGACTCAAGAACTTTATAGTCTGTAATTTTAATTTGCAAGGAGAGAGTTCCCATTCTTTGTAACGAAGAATTGGATGAATAGTTACATTATTATAAGTAGTTGTTTTATTTGGCTTCAGCACATGTTAATGATATTAGTATTGCTTCATAGATATTTTTATAAAAAATTGATTCTTACGAAAATAGTATTGTTTTGATTTCTCTNAAGAATTGGATGAATAGTTACATTATTATAAGTAGTTGTTTTATTTGGCTTCAGCACATGTTAATGATATTAATATTGCTTCATAGATATTTTTATAAAAAATTGATTCTTACGAAAATAGTTGTTTTGATTTCTCATCCGAATTGTCTAATGAGATGTAATGTGATAGTCATCTCCATTAATTTTTAGAATTAGTTCAATAGCTATTTTTGTACATATATTCAGTTCTGATTTGATAAATTTTAACGTTTTTTTATATGAGGATGCTTCATTGATTTGTGGATTCCGTGTGAGAGGGTTCTTCTGTTTTTTTATATGTTTAGGTCCATAGAGGTAAGTTGTAAGATTTATCATTTGGGAAGGATTTTGTTTTCTTAAGCCTCGGGAGATTTGACCCTTCCAAGTAGAAGAAGGNTCCATAGAGGTAAGTTGTAAGATTTATCATTTGGGAAGGATTTTGTTTTCTTAAGCCTCGGGAGATTTGACCGTTTCAAGTAGAAGAATTAGGAGGGGCCATTAGTCCTTTCCTTTTGGGGATCATCTACCCTTGATCTGCTTTGCAAAATTTCCCTGGGTAGAAAATTAGCCAGGAAAGTGAATTTTATATTAATATATTTAATATCAAAATTAAAAATTGATAATTGTGCTTGCCAAGTGCAACAACAACAATAAACAACAACAAGCCTTTATCACACTAAATGAGGCCGGCTACATGTCCTTTTTCTCCATTGCATCCTGTTGAGTGTCATATTTTCATTTAATTCTAATAGATTAAGATCATTTTTTATTCAATATGCCCATGCATTTTTAGGTCTACCTCTACCTCTCTTAATAAGTCAAATCTAAATCATCTACATTCCTAACAGGATCATCAGATGATTGACATTTAATGTGATCAAATCATCTAAGACGACTCTCTGTAATCTTGTCTGCTGCTAGAGCTGCACCAATCCTATTACAGATATGTTCATCTCACATGTTGTCTCTTAAGTGTCAAGCCACTCATCCACCTGAGCATTCTCATCTAAGCAACACTTAACTTTGTTTTATGCCTCTCTTTTAAAGGCCAACATTCTGCGCCATAGAGCATTGCAGATCTCACCACCATCTTATAAAATTTTCCTTTCAGCCTAAGTAGTACCTTTCTGTCACACAATAGGCCCGATGCATTCCCTCACCTCAACCAACCAACTTGAATTCTAGTAATTACTTCCCCATCTATATCACCATCACTTTGAACAATAGACCCGAGATTTCTAAAACATTTACACCTTTTAACTGTTTGATCACTCATAGTTACAACTCTGCCACTAGAGCTACTACTACTAAAACATTACATTCAATATATTCAGTTCTAGATCTACTCAAACAGAGGCCTTTAGACCTCCATAATTCATGTTTTTTTTAACTCTTTCTCTAGTCTACATATAGCTAGAACACTATTATTACTGGTCCCAAGCCCCGGATGCGAAAAGTGGAGGTTTGCTTTAAGCCATTAACAACCACCATAAAATTTATTGAAAAACCATGGCTTGTCAACTGGCAAAGATTTATTTTGCAACTAAAATTTTGCACCTTTCAAAATAATAGATTCTATTGCACTAAAATCTATTTGTAATAAGAATTTCTTCTTCAATAGATAACCTTGAAATTTACATAATAGATTTTATTATTGGAAAGCATTTCTTTTATGGTTGAATATTTAGCTTGTGTGGAATTCCATTTGTTAGAAGCGAATCAAACTAATTCTTCCTTGGATATGAATGAAAGCTCCTGTTTGAGGATTCCTCTATATTCAAGCATACATGCATCTGTTTCAATAATTTTGGAAACTATTTAAGCTTGCAACATTAATGCATAATATATTTCTAACTCCAGCTTTGTAATTTTTGGACTTCATTAGTATGTACTTCAGACCATATGGGGGTGGATTATTTTTTAACTGGTAAAAAAATGGAAAGGTATAATTTTTAATGCACCTAAAAATTTTTTTGTTGTTGATTTTTATTGCTTATAATGTTTTAAATTTTGCCCGTGAATTTCATAAGTAGATTTTATAGATATGATATAGTTTTTAGATATTATATGTCCTAAAAATCATATTTCTGTTTAAAATAATTTAATTTTTTGCGCATAGATGACTAATCCAAATTTATGTGTTATTCATTTGAATGTTGCAAGATGTTTAAAGCATTCTTTAGTAGATTAAAAAAAAAATGACTTCATTTCTACATTCAATGATATAGGAATAATATAGATAGAAAATTTCATTCTCTCTCACAAACTCAAATAGCTTCAAAATTATTGGAAATTGATGCATCTAACTTTAGACCTGGAGGAATCTTCAAACCAAATCATTCACTCGCATCATGGAAGTATTAGTCCGATTCACTTCTGGCTGATGGAGTTCCACACAATCTAAGCATTCAACCATAAAAAAAGCTTTCCAATAGTAAAATCTGTTGAAAATTTTTAAGATGATATGCTGAATAATAAGTTCTTATTACGGATGAATTGTAGTGCAACAAAATCTAATATCTTAAAAGATGTAAAGCTGCAAAATACATTTTTACGACCTGCCAAGCTTAATTATCAATTTTTTATTTTGATATTAAATATATTAATGGGCAGACCAGTTCTCTCATACTTGTCTGATTTCTAAACCCGTGAATTTTCGCAGCATAAATCAGTGGTGGGTCACCTTCAAAGAGAATGGTTCAATGACCTTGCATGATCATTTACTTGAGGAAAAAAATCTTACTTCAGTAGTCTTGATGTGAAAAATGTATCAGGACTCCAATCACTACCTGTCATGTGTAAAGTTTGGCCTCACAATGTATTAAATTATTTAATTTTTTTTTGTTAAAGGGGCCCGGACTGTACACGTGGCAGACAATGATTGAAGTCCTGATGCATTTTTGTAACATGACTCCTGATGTAATATTTTCTCTTGAGGGGGTCAAACCACTTCTGGCTTGGGGAAAGGAGATCCCTCCGAATGTTAAATCTTACAACTTATAGAGCAAGACATGATTGAATAGGAACAATGAACTTTTTTGACCGACCTCATTATGAGAAAATATTATGTCCTGTAAATCAGACGTGCGTCGCTGGAATGGATCGCATCATGCCGCCGGATGCACGTTGCGGTGCAATCCACGCCATCGTCTGGATGACGTATGTAATATTTTCTCTCATTTGAGTGACTTCTTTTAATAAAATTCTGACCATATTTTCTAGTATTTTCAGGAATTTTTTTCATGTTTTATTAAGGCAACTTTTGAATTAAATCCCACCAAAAAAAAAAAAAGAAGTTTAAAATTCCTTGATTAGAACTCTCTTATGAAATTTACCACTGCAGCTCTGCAAGGGGCAGCCCTAAACGGCAGCAGCTACTGGACAAAGTCGGACACAGTCAGGTTATTTCCTCATCAAACCCATTACAATTAAATTTTGCGGCATTATCATTCTGGTTTATGCTGCAAATTCTTGCTTTATTTATTTATTTTATCTTTTGATGCAGGTACCTTATTTAGATGATCCTAACACTGGAGTTAAGTTGTTTGAAAGCGCCTATATTATTGAGTATCTCAGGGAGACATATGCTCTTGACAAGTGAAGTTTTTCTGAAACTCTTTAGAACTCTCATATTATTTAATATGATTTAAATATGTGCAAAACATGGCATGCATTTTGTCACATGTAAATTAAATTTATTAAATGAAGTGGTTATGTCTATAGCAATTCGATTCGTTGACTATATTTGAATTTTAATTTGTATTATATGTTATAAATAGCAATATTTTAATTTTTATTATATTTTCTTGTCCAATATTAGTGCTTAAAGTTGGTAGTATTTGCAACATGCATTATGGAGAAAATTTGTCATGGATTAAGGATAAAATTTTAGTGAAATCGAAGTATTCCAATTCAAATTTGATTATGATTTTTTTATTCATCTTTTAAATTACTTTTAGATGCATGTAATATAGTGATTTGATTAATGTTATGTAATGTGTATACGAGTTGAGTTGAACTCAAGTCATGCAAAACTCGAGCTGGGCTCGTGATACTAATAGTAGGTTCGTGAGCTCGACTGAAAATTGCAATCAAATATCACTAGAAGTCATCCATGTAATTGGTGGAATGAGAGAATGAGAAGTGCCATGACAATTCATCGTTGTAGTAATTGACAAGACCAAAATATGGCTGGTGGATTTGGCTCGTGCATGAGCCAACAAGCTATTTCGATGAGATTGAGCTCTTGCTTGTTTAATAAATGAGCTTGAGTTTGTCCTTGAGCTCATTAACGGCCTCAAGTTGGCTTGTGAGTTTGCTTTGGCTTGCTAGCATCCTTAATATGGACAAAAAAACTTCAATGGCTAAATGTTTGAATTTGATTAGCAAAGTTTAATACATGATGAATTTTTAGAGAATTGTTTTTAGGTTGGTCTAATAAAATTTTTATTTTCACAGTTTATTAAGGTTTTAGCTTAATTTAACAGTGGAGATTTATCTTGAGAGTGTCATTAATGCTTGATGATGCTATTTCTCAAAGTTAATAATATGTAGAGCAAACGCTTTATTGAATACATTTGCAATTCAATTATTTTATATTCTTAATACATTATAATATAGTTTTTTAAATGAAATCTTCATTACACATCATGGTATTTTACATGCATACCAACTTAATTATGCATAAAAAAGTGTATTTTATTTTTCAAAAATTAAGAAGATGATATTTTTGATGTGATGTGAGAGATTTTGGCGGTATAAATGTAAAAAAAAAAGGTGTTAGATATTTAAAAACAGAGGAATTGGGTGGTATGTAATCAATAATTATGTTTACCCAATGTTAAGGAAATTATTTCGAAAGAGTCACGTTTTAATTTCGTCACGGAATAAGATCACAATATTCAAGCAAATCAGAACAAAAAATTTAAGAAAACACAATCAAGCATGCAAAAATTTAATGTGGAAAAACTTGAAAACGGAAAAAAATTGAGTCACATCAATATAAATTTCACTATGTAATTCAGAAAGTTTTATAAGAGACAAGTTTCTTCGTGAAAATTTATAGGATTTGCATCAACAATGTTCCCTCTCTAAATCGGCATAAAATTACTCCAAATCACTGAAATTCATCTTTTCGACATTTCTCACATTCATTAGGATGCTTGTTGAAGAGTTCATAAGAAAGAAACAACAAACATCAAGATATCTGATCAAACTTTGCTTAAGAAACAAATTTTTTGTGTATTAACCGCATAGGGCGCTTAGAATCTCAAACTTGCTCTCGGTATCAGCGCGGCTTAAGTGACAATAGGCACCGGTCTCTCGGGAAAATGAGTAGCGCCAGCACCATGTAGGGGTTTTCTAGACTTCGTCCCTCTTTGACTTTTGGACTTACGAGAACTTGTTCTCTCTTTATTAAAGTTGCATCTAATATATATAGACTATTCTTTGTATACTTTAGGAAGTTGATAATCAACTTATAGACAATCATCACACTTTGAATTTCAAGTCTTCGTATATATATANATATTTGAATTTTAATTTGTATTATATGTTATAAATAGCAATATTTTAATTTTTATTATGTTTTCTTGTCCAATATTAGTGCTTAAAGAAAGTTGGTAGTATTTGCAACATGCATTATGGAGAAAATTTGTTCATGGATTAAGGATAAAATTTTAGTCAAATCGAAGTATTCCAATTCAAATTTGATTATGATTTTTTTTTTTCATCTTTTAAATTAATTTTAGATGCATGTAATAATAGTGATTTGATTAATGTTATGTTATGTGTATACGAGTTGAGTTGAACTCAAGTCATGCAGAACTCGAGCTCGGCTCGTAATACTAATAGTAGGTTCGTGAGCTCAATGAAAATTGCAATCAAATATCACTAGAAGTCATCCATGTAGGTTGTGGAATGAGAGAATGAGAAGTGACACTGACAATTCATCTTTGAAGTAATTGACATGACCAAAAGATGGCTCCAACAAGCTCTTTTGATGTGATTGAGCTTGTGCTTATTTAATGAATGAGCTTGAGTTTGTGCTCGAGCTCATTAACGGCCTCAAGTTGGCTTGTGAGTTTGCTTGGCTCGCTAGCACCTTTAATATGGATGAAAAATTTTCAATAAAGTTTTTGGCTAAATGTTTGAATTTGATTAGCAAAGTTTAATACATGATTACTTTTTAGAGAATTGTTTTAAGGTTGGTTTAATAAATTTGTTATTTTCACAGTTTATTAATGTTTTAGCTTAATTTAACAGTGGAGATTTATCTTNATGAATGAGCTTGAGTTTGTGCTCGAGCTCATTAACGGCCTCAAGTTGGCTTGTGAGTTTGCTTGGCTCGCTGGCACCCTTAATATGGACGAAAAAACTTCAATAAAATTTTGGGCTAAATGTTTGAATTTGATTAGCAAAGTTTAATACATGATTATTTTTTAGAGAATTGTTTTTAGGTTGGTCTGATAAAATTTTTATTTTCACAGTTTATTAAGGTTTTAGCTTAATTTAACACTGGAGATTTATCTTGAGAGTGTCATTAATGCTTGATGATGCTATTTCTCAAGTTAATAATATGTAGAGCAAACGCTTTATTGAGGACATTTGCAATTCAATTATTTTATATTCTTAATACATTATAATATAGTTTTTTAAATGAAATCTTCATTACACATCATAGTATTTTACATGTATACCAGCTTAATTATGCATAAAATGTGTACTTTATTTTTCAAAAATTAAGAAGATGATATTTTTGATGTGATGTGAGAGATTTTGGTGGTACCAATGTAAAAAAAAAAGTTTGTTAGATATCTAAAAACAGAGGAATTGGGTGGTATGTAGTCAATAATTATGTTTACCCAATGTTAAGGAAATTATTTTGAAAGAGTCACGTCTTAATTTCATCACGGAATAAGATCGCGAGATTCAAGCAAATCAGAACAAAAAATTTAAGAAAACACGATCAAAGCATACAAAAATTTTACGGAAAAGAAATCAAATTACATCACTACAAATTTCACTATGTATAAGAGACAAGTTTCTTCGTGAAAATTTATAAGATTTGCACCAACAATATGTCCTCTCTAATTCGGCATAAAATTACTCCAAATCACTGAAATTCATCTCTTCGATATTTCTCACATTCACTGGATTGCTTATTGAAGGGTTCAAAAGAAAGAAATAACAAACATCAAGAAACCTGTTCAAAATTTGCTTAAGAAACAAAATTTTCGTGTATTAACCGCACAAGGCGCTTAGAATCCCAAACCTGCTCTCGGTATCAGCGCGGTTTCAGTGACTATGGGCACTAGTCTCTCGGAAAAATGAGTAGCGCTAGCACAATGTAGGGCGCACTGGCGCCACATGGCCGGTGCATAGGCGTCGACATTTCTATTTTCAAGCACTTATAGGGTGCTTGAGCGCTCATGGCTAGCGCCCAGACACCAACCTTAAATACTGCTTTAAATGTTTTTCCTCCACACACCGTAACACCCAATTCCATAAGGAGGCATTAGAGATCAATTTTATAATTCGTATTTTACTTTCAAATATTATTTTCTTCTAAATAAAAGATATTTGATATCATGTAAAATATGTGCTCATTTATTTATTTTGAGTATTGAATAATTTTTTTTATTAAAAAAAAATAAGCTGAACTAATTTTAAAAATAAAGTATAGAAAGCAACACATCAATTAAATAAGTTTTAAGAAAATAAAAAATAATAATAATAATAAATCTCTAAAATTCATAAAAGCTCAGAAGTTGGCTGAAATATTAAGTGTGGATAAGATATGTGCAGATTTAAAGGTATTTTCACCACCACCACAATGCCAACAATCGACGTATAAGTTATCCGCAATTAGTAATTGCTCTCGAAGTTTAAACAGTGCGACTCGCCAAATAGAGGTGCACATGAATATTAATGTTGTTTATAATATATTGCATGAGAAATTTACTTATTAACCTTAGAAATAACACTATTTAAAATCTATATTATTAAAAATGAAAATTTTAATTTACATGCTCTTCTGAATTTTACTGATTTTTAATCACACTGAAAGTCCATATCAACGTCTAATTTTTCTGTGCGGACTCCTGACGTAGCTCTACGTGCCGCGGAGGTTATTCCTGGGTTATATTCAAGTTATTTCTGGGTTATTTTCAATAATCCCGAAATAACCCTCGGTCTTTATTTTGAGTTATTTTGGGATTATTGAAAATAACCTGAAAATAACACAGGAATAACCTCCGGGACACATAGAGCTACGTCAGAAGTCCGAACAGAAAATGCACTCCCATATCAACCTAACTTAATGTATGATAAATTCAGAATAGAATTATGTCATATTATTTAAATTCAATGTCTTGCATCATAAATTTTACAAAGTTCTTGCCAAAAAAAGCTCCAAAATGAGAGACATTAATGAGCATGCATAGCCCTTGATTCTTATGGATTCATGTATCACACCTAAACTTTCATATTTACAGTCATGNATATTGCATGAGAAATTTACTTATTAACCTTAGAAATAACACTATTTAAAATCTATATTATTAAAAATGAAAGTTTTAATTTACAGGCTGTTCTTAATTTCACTGATTTTTAATCACACTAAAAGTTCATATCAACACCTAATTTTTCTATGCGGATTCCTGACGTAGCTCTACGTGTCGCAGAGGTTATTCCTGGGTTATTTTCACGTTATTTCTGGGTTATTTTCAATAATCCCGAAATAACCCGGGGCCTTTATTTTCGGTTATTTTGGAATTATTGAAAACAACCTGAAAATAACTCAGGAATAACCCTTGATTCTTATGGATTTGTGTATCACACCTAAACTTTCATATTTACAGTCATAACACTTTACTTATGTATCACATCTCAAGACTATGTCATAGGGGATTCAAACCCCCGACATGATGACTCTTACACCGTGGATGTCAACCAATATATATATATATATATATAACACAAACTTTAAACATTGCTTTTAACATTGCGCAAGAAAACATTATAATTATTAATTTTCTTCAAAATGAAATCATCTTTCTTATGCATAGGTTTAAAACACANCGCAAGAAAACATTATAATTATTAATTTTCTTCAAAATGAAATCATCTTTCTTATGCATAGGTTTAAAACACCAAAGTGGTAAATGTAAATATAAAATTTCAGCGGTGAGATATGCAAATGCAAATAGAATTGTGTGATATGCATGTAAATTTAAAGGAAGGGGCAGGAGCATTAACATACATACCACCACTCAATTCATATGTATTTACATATCTAATATTTAAACTTTGCATTCTAACTTTTTCATATTACATATAAGATATCATCAGTTTAATTTTTAAAAAATAAATTAAATTTTATCATACACAGGGAGGGGTGTAAACGAACCAAACACGAACGAACATAGCTTGTGTTCGTGTTCGGTTCATTTGAAATTTTGTTTGTTTGAAATAAGTTCGTGTTTGAAATTATTCGTGAAGTCACTGTCCGTGTTCGTTTCTTAACGAACAAATCGAACACGAGCTGTTCGCGAACGACGAGCCAGTTTGACATCCCTAATATTAATATATATAAATAATAT
>JXCR01138317.1:4667-17397 GCA_002079205.1 Phalaenopsis hybrid cultivar | reverse complement strand
CAAAAACTATAGCTTATAATGATATTTATAATTAGCTTGGTAATACGAAATGAGAAAATGAGTAGTATTGCATAGCCATAGTGAAGAGATTAGAGATCTAGGGATATTGATCTTGTTAGATAAATTAAAAGCGAAGATAATATGATTTTGGCTAAAATGAGGACATTAAAGAAACATGAATTTGTTATTATGAGAAATTACTAAATGATAGCTTTATTGAAGATTTTTTATTTTTGAATCAACATATTGAACAATATAGTGAAGTAGTATTCATTGATTCAAAAAAGTGAAGTTAATGCATCTTTGAAATAGATGCATAAACATAAAGAATTTAGGTCCAACTGAGATTCATGAAGGGATTTATATGGTTGAGGGACATTGTAGTTATTTGGTTAACTAATTTTTTCAATAGAATTTTAAGAAATAAGAAAATGTTAAGTGTTCAAAGAAGAAATATGTTGGGATCGATATTTAAGAATAGAAATGATGTTAAAATTTTGTAAACTTTAAAAGAATCTAAGTTATAATTCATACCTTGACATTTTTTCAGAAAGAAATGAAATATATGCTTTTAAAAATTACATCAATTTTGGAAAACTAATTTGATTTCATGTAGGAAGATCTAACATGGAAACAAATTGTGTACTAAGATAATTAATGGAGAAATATAGAGAACAAAGAATGGTTATTCATATGTTTTCAATTTATCTTCAGAAGATACATGATTGCATACCATTGAAGTTGATGCAGTGTATTTAAAGCCAGAAATGTGTGTCAAAGATTTGTTAAGGTTATTAAAGATTAGTATGATAAAGTAATAAATTTTTTGTGTCTCAAAAGCCACCAATTACTATAGATTTACATCGAAGTACGACTTCATTTTTTTTTTGTTATGATTATGGAGATGCTTGCAAAGAATATTTAAACCGATGTGTTTTAGTTTATGCTTTTTATAAACATTGTTCTAATTAGTGAGACATCCATTGAAATGCATAAAAATTTTTGAATAATGGAAAAAATATTTAGAAGATTCAAATCTTAGAATTAGTAGAACAAATGCCCAGTATTATATATGCAAATTTCAGTGGGTATGATGTTAACAATTATCATTTGATATTATTAGAAGATAAGATGGTATCTTGAATCTCTTAGATAAAATAATGATGATATAGATGATGATGTAGCTCATAGAGTTAAGCTAGATAGAGAACTGTTGTGTGAGTTGTGTCATAAGAGGATATTATGTTGGCCTAAAGATAAATTTTACAAATTACAATACATTGCTAATATTGTACGGATTCAATGTTGGTTCTAAAAGCATTATTATTCTTGTTTACGTATTATAGAAATGAGAAAATTAAGATGAATGTTGGACAAAAAAAGGATGAATTAATGAATTATCATATTAAATTAGATGCCGGGGTGACATCTGTTGAAAATAAGGTAACTGAATGCAACCTTTTTGTACATGTGTTTATAAATTTGTTGTGAGAAAAATAATTTTTTCGAAGCAAATGTGAATATTATAAATATTTTCTTTTTTTAATAAGTAAGATGGCAACTTTCTTATAATTTTCATACTTTAATGAACCTGGTTCTTAAAAATAGCATTCCATTATAGAAATTTTTGAAAAGTAACATGAAAGCAGTAATTTAGTGGATGTATGACGTGGGCTGAAATGTAAAGTTGTGAAAATGCTGCCCCAAATAGACCTTTTGACATGTACAATAGAAGGTAGAATGTGCACCTATTAGATGAGTTGATACTATGTGTTAAGAGAATTATGAAGGGAAAAAGGGTAGAGTTACAAGGATAGAAGTTTTTCAAAATGCTTTACAAAGAATATGTTTATTATCTTTGAAGAATGAATTTAATACTTTGGACATCACTCAACATGAACAATTGAAAGATGACAATTCATAAGTTTGACAATAAATAGTTGTGATAAGTCTGATGATGGGATACAAATTTTGTTCTTTTATTTTATATAAAAAAATGTATGTTTTTTTTAATAATAATTTTGGCTAAAATATTAAGCTTTTTTCATTTATTTTATTTTAACAAATACATTTCTTTGGGAATATGAAATATTATAACTTTCAAATAAAACTTCAAAGTTATTTATCCAATTTAAAACTTTTCTTAAAATTATACGTACCATGAAATATGAAAATTAAATTTTAAACTTAATAATTATATTGAAGCTATCCAGAATCAGTACTTCACTGGTTTTGTTTAAATTGGGTCTGCATTACACTTGTTAGCTTGCCTAGATATTATACGTCTATAAGAAATCATTAAGTAATCTTCAAATTTGATACTATATTTTATGCATGACAATTTTAGACTATATTTTATCTAATGATAATTTAAGGCTTAGGATTTCATAATGTAAATCGTTGATATAAATAAAAAATATGAAGGAATTTGGTGCGTGATTGAAGCATGAAAAACATATATTTGAAAGCATGTCATTGTAAAAGTTAGATTGTTTCAAATTTCATAAAACTCATTTGGCATAATAAATACTAAAAATTAGGGAAAGTCAGAGAAGATGAGTGATCCTTGATATTAGTATCAAGTCTTTGCACTTATATAAGGAGATATTCGTAATAACTCCACCCAAAAATCTCTACTCTCTATTTTCAATAAAAATATGCTAAAAAGAATTACATCCACCTAAAAATTTATTGAATCAACGTAGAAATGTTTTGTGCATGCCTAAGAGCACCTTATTTATACATAAATTCCTATAGATTTGTAATTTAAAAAAAAAATAAAAATTAAAGTCGGTTGCAGCCTTTCAAAAAGATTTAATTATAGAAGGACCATAGAAGAAAATAGAGATCCCATAAAAAACCCCAAGGGATTGTGAATGCAGAAGTTAATCTAGGAGTTGATATCACATGAATTTGCTATTTTGACTTAGGGATTAAATATCATGGTATAGATCGTAGGTATTTTTGATGGGTATATCGGTTCAATTCCTAATTTGACACCATTCTAGTGTTCCTAGAAGGACGCATGAGAATCAAAATAAGTGTTGCTGATATTTGGTAAAAAAATAGGAAAAATGGGAGATTCAACAAGGATTGGAGAAGAAAAATTGATTTTGGTGCTGTCCGGTAGGAAAACAAAATGAAATAAATGCATNGCAGAAAATTGAGCAAGAGAAGTTGGAGAAACTGGCACGAAAGGTAGTTTAGTTACTTCTCTCATTTGTCTCTTGTTATCTATTTTAACATTTTAATCTTTATCTATATTGATGGTATGTATTCTTGGTATATTTTAAAGTTTCAAAATCTAAGTGCCGCCACTTCCATAGAGTTCTATTAGACTATTATAGGAGAGTGTACGTAAACGAGCCGAGTCGAGCTCGAGCCACTCTCAACTTGAGTTTGAGCTTGATTAATTAATTAAGGGTCTGTGTGGGGCAGCTGCTACTTATCCAGCTTATCCAGATAAGCTGTTGATCCTGATTAATTGTTGATCAACAATTTATCTGGATGAGTTGTCTGACTGTTTGGTTTGAGCGTTTGAAAAATAGCTGATTCTGGATAAATGATCATTCTGACATTGTTTTGGATACTATAATTATTTTAAAAAAAATAGAAGAGTCAGAAAATTGCATTAAAAAATCATTCAATTTTAAAAAAGATTAATAAAAAAAATACCCAATTCAATTTTGATATAAGAATATAAATATGAAAGATTTATATGCATGCAAATCAATTTCTATATATTTACATATCTAACACCAAATCATTTCCCCCTCCTCCTCCTACAAACTTATTTCTCATTCCTACCTCTACGGAGAGGCTCCTCCCCCTACGCGCAGCTCCTCACCTGGCAAGAGCTACTCATCTTCAAGACCCTTCTCTCTGTCGTCACCTTAACCTCCCTCTGCATCCATGGAAACTCGTTTCTTCGTGTCGTCCGCACTTGCTACGACCTCTACTTGCACAACCACAACTCCATCAACCAGACAATCACTAAGGCCTCCCGTATTCAAATGCTCGTGATCGTATTCCGTCGAATGGAAGCGGACTCGTCCGCTGTCCCCGTACAACCCATTGTTGTTACAGACCTTATGGCAGATCCCACTTCTGACCCCTTTGCCGCCGCATCTTCCGAATTTATTAGCTATGTGCAAAGCTTCATCACTAACGACATGGATGTCGTCCTTAATCCGCCTACTCCGTCCGCTGCTGCGGCGAGATGTGTTCGAAGGAAATCAAGGCAAGGGCCTAAATAATACGAACGAAATGCGGCCTGCTAGGGTAATCCTGCAGGACGCGTGTTTCACAAAATTAAAACACAATTTTTGGGTACACACTTGAAACGCGCGATTCAAACACTAGGCGGTGTTTTCAAAATGCCGCCCGCACTTTTAAGCTGGTCCCAAACGGGCCCTAAGTTAGGGCTCGAACTCGAGCTTAATTTTATGAGCTCGAGCTGACTCATTAACTGGCTTGTTTATCATCAAAAACTGGAAATAATAGTAAAATAACAAATTGAATGAGCGATTTAGAGATAAATAATAAGAAATCATTTGATATAAAATGTAAACGATTTATTTATTAACTTTTTTGATAATTTAAAGGTAAAATTTTGATTTTTAATATAATTTAAGTATATTTTATGTTAATTATTTTTAAAAGAGTCGGCTCACATGCTAACTAGTTGAGTCGGGTGTGTTGTGGTGGAAAAAAATTATAAAGGCTTCCATCAAACATATTAAACGGAATAAAAGAGATAAAAGTGCCCTCGCGCATGGATGGACTGATTCATTGTTTTGATTTTACTTGCTAGCTGGATGTTTCTCTAATAGCTCCAGTGAATTAATCTAGTCCAATTCATTTCGATGTATTCCATTATTTAGGTATTGTATGGTTTGAAGTAAAATAAGTTTAAACAAAATATTTGCATGTGCTTTGATAATATGGTTATTTGGCATGAATTAAAGCAGATGCAAAGAAAAAATTTGATATTTCAAGCATACATAGTAGGTAAACTTCTCCAACAAAGCAAAGGTGGCCAAATTGGGTGCATTTCTCTTACATTGTAGAGTTTGTTTGCAACAATCCCCTCATTTCTGGGCTATCCAGACCCTCGGAATTTGGTATCTGGCTCAAGATTTAGAAAGAATTAACCTAGGTTTACCTTAAAACAACTACTATTCTAGTCACACGTTTTTGACTTTGTTGGAGTACCGACCCATTGGCCAATTCTCTTGTGGGGATGATCGGTTACCATAAAGAGCTGAAATAGGGTTTTGAGAGGGATGCCCTAATCGAAGCTAGAATTAAGCTTGTAGCTTTTCGGTTTAGATTTACAATCTTGATCGAGTGATGAAAGTGGTACATAAGGGCATAGTTTATGCAATATCAATTAATTGGTATATATTTGTAGTAGTCATCTGATCATGATCTAATGTCCTAGAAACTCTGCATTATTTTGTAAAGATACATAAGGGTTTGGGGCCTCTGGGACACCTAATCTAATTAGAGCGTGCTAAGTCAATTAACCAATCGTTGTTTGCAAACCTTATCATGAAATACTAACACTAATGATTTGCAATGTTCAAGTGCAAATTCAAATCAGTATTCTAATTGATTTGACTCAGATTCACCACCCACTTAAGAAGAGAGACAAATTAGATGCAAATGATTTAAATTCATTTTGCAAATGTTAATCAAACTAAAAATTAATAAATAATAAAATAAAGATTGTAGTGAAAAATAAATAGGGGATGAATAGATCTAAATTTAATATTAGATTTTTTCACATAGAATTTGTTATTTTTGAATGGGAATTCAAGATAATTGGTGGACAGAATGATAAGAAGAACAACTTTTAGTTGTTACACGAAAATAAGTTGAAAATATAATAATTCAAGGGTATTAGTGAATGTTATAAGTTATAACATTTTGGAAAGGTTACTAATAGGAATGATGTTGGTTTATTAGTGTTGATAAATAGTTGAAAGATAAAATTAGTTAATTTAATATGATGTTATTGATAGGGTGATTAAAATTAAGTTAATGATCTACTAGAAACTTATGAATGTCATTAATGCTTTTGTTACTCAAGTTTGATTGAAGATATTTTAAAAAATAAATTTTGGAATAAGAGAGAAGAAATATGGTAACATATACTTGTTGAAGAAAATATATTTATTGAAGGTAATTAAATGGACATATATGCTCTAGTAGAATTGGGTATAGGAGGATTCATGGCAGTGGTAGATCAAAATGCAATAGAGAAGCAAAAAAACGCTTATAATCTTGCAATAATGAACGCATGTTTTATGAAATGAGAACTCTTAGTTATCAAAGTGGATTGATTAAATTGAAAATATATTTTTTGTCATTAGAAGAAAAGAAAAATATACTTGAGAAAGTTTAACTCAACAACATAGGATGATAGTCATGGATTTATATCACAAGAGAATGTAGAAAACAATCAAATTTTTTTTAGCTTTAAAATTAGGTTTATGGAATTTTATAGGTGAGGAATTGATAATCTTTCATGATATGTTTATAAGAGAGAAAAATTGATATTTTTTAGTTTAGCCAAATTTGATGTGTGATAACATGTCTATTTCCATTAAGATAAAATTTGTGTTTGTAGAAGTTTTAATATCGTTTAGAAACATGTTGATAGTAGAGTGAGGATATACAGAGGATTATAAGGAAAAGAAATATAATTTTAAAATGTGGCAAAAAAATTAAATGATACCGAGATTCATAATGATTGTAGGGAAGTTAAGAAGTTTTTTTAAGATGCTAGTGAGTAAAGCAAAAACTATAGCTTATAATGATATTTATAATTAGCTTGGTAATACGAAATGAGAAAATGAGTAGTATTGCATAGCCATAGTGAAGAGATTAGAGATCTAGGGATATTGATCTTGTTAGATAAATTAAAAGCGAAGATAATATGATTTTGGCTAAAATGAGGACATTAAAGAAACATGAATTTGTTATTATGAGAAATTACTAAATGATAGCTTTATTGAAGATTTTTTATTTTTGAATCAACATATTGAACAATATAGTGAAGTAGTATTCATTGATTCAAAAAAGTGAAGTTAATGCATCTTTGAAATAGATGCATAAACATAAAGAATTTAGGTCCAACTGAGATTCATGAAGGGATTTATATGGTTGAGGGACATTGTAGTTATTTGGTTAACTAATTTTTTCAATAGAATTTTAAGAAATAAGAAAATGTTAAGTGTTCAAAGAAGAAATATGTTGGGATCGATATTTAAGAATAGAAATGATGTTAAAATTTTGTAAACTTTAAAAGAATCTAAGTTATAATTCATACCTTGACATTTTTTCAGAAAGAAATGAAATATATGCTTTTAAAAATTACATCAATTTTGGAAAACTAATTTGATTTCATGTAGGAAGATCTAACATGGAAACAAATTGTGTACTAAGATAATTAATGGAGAAATATAGAGAACAAAGAATGGTTATTCATATGTTTTCAATTTATCTTCAGAAGATACATGATTGCATACCATTGAAGTTGATGCAGTGTATTTAAAGCCAGAAATGTGTGTCAAAGATTTGTTAAGGTTATTAAAGATTAGTATGATAAAGTAATAAATTTTTTGTGTCTCAAAAGCCACCAATTACTATAGATTTACATCGAAGTACGACTTCATTTTTTTTTTGTTATGATTATGGAGATGCTTGCAAAGAATATTTAAACCGATGTGTTTTAGTTTATGCTTTTTATAAACATTGTTCTAATTAGTGAGACATCCATTGAAATGCATAAAAATTTTTGAATAATGGAAAAAATATTTAGAAGATTCAAATTTTAGAATTAGTAGAACAAATGCCCAGTATTATATATGCAAATTTCAGTGGGTATGATGTTAACAATTATCATTTGATATTATTAGAAGATAAGATGGTATCTTGAATCTCTTAGATAAAATAATGATGATATAGATGATGATGTAGCTCATAGAGTTAAGCTAGATAGAGAACTGTTGTGTGAGTTGTGTCATAAGAGGATATTATGTTGGCCTAAAGATAAATTTTACAAATTACAATACATTGCTAATATTGTACGGATTCAATGTTGGTTCTAAAAGCATTATTATTCTTGTTTACGTATTATAGAAATGAGAAAATTAAGATGAATGTTGGACAAAAAAAGGATGAATTAATGAATTATCATATTAAATTAGATGCCGGGGTGACATCTGTTGAAAATAAGGTAACTGAATGCAACCTTTTTGTACATGTGTTTATAAATTTGTTGTGAGAAAAATAATTTTTTGGAAGCAAATGTGAATATTATAAATATTTTCTTTTTTTAATAAGTAAGATGGCAACTTTCTTATAATTTTCATACTTTAATGAACCTGGTTCTTAAAAATAGCTTCCCATTATAGAAATTTTTGAAAAGTAACATGAAAGCAGTAATTTAGTGGATGTATGACGTGGGCTGAAATGTAAAGTTGTGAAAATGCTGCCCCAAATAGACCTTTTGACATGTACAATAGAAGGTAGAATGTGCACCTATTAGATGAGTTGATACTATGTGTTAAGAGAATTATGAAGGGAAAAAGGGTAGAGTTACAAGGATAGAAGTTTTTCAAAATGCTTTACAAAGAATATGTTTATTATCTTTGAAGAATGAATTTAATACTTTGGACATCACTCAACATGAACAATTGAAAGATGACAATTCATAAGTTTGACAATAAATAGTTGTGATAAGTCTGATGATGGGATACAAATTTTGTTCTTTTATTTTATATAAAAAAATGTATGTTTTTTTTAATAATAATTTTGGCTAAAATATTAAGCTTTTTTCATTTATTTTATTTTAACAAATACATTTCTTTGGGAATATGAAATATTATAACTTTCAAATAAAACTTCAAAGTTATTTATCCAATTTAAAACTTTTCTTAAAATTATACGTACCATGAAATATGAAAATTAAATTTTAAACTTAATAATTATATTGAAGCTATCCAGAATCAGTACTTCACTGGTTTTGTTTAAATTGGGTCTGCATTACACTTGTTAGCTTGCCTAGATATTATACGTCTATAAGAAATCATTAAGTAATCTTCAAATTTGATACTATATTTTATGCATGACAATTTTAGACTATATTTTATCTAATGATAATTTAAGGCTTAGGATTTCATAATGTAAATCGTTGATATAAATAAAAAATATGAAGGAATTTGGTGCGTGATTGAAGCATGAAAAACATATATTTGAAAGCATGTCATTGTAAAAATTAGATTGTTTCAAATTTCATAAAACTCATTTCGCATAATAAATACTAAAAATTAGAGAAAGTCAGAGAAGATGAGTGATCCTTGATTTTAGTATCAAGTCTTCACCCAAAAATCTCTACTCTCTATTTTCAATAAAAATGTGCTAAAAAGAATTACATCCACCTAAAAATTTATTAAATCAAAGTAGAAATGTTTTGTGCATGCCTAAGAGCACTTTATTTATACATAAATTCCTATAGATTTGTAATTTAAAAATAAAATAAAAATTAAAGTCGGTTGCAGCCTTTCAAAAAGATTTAATTATAGAAGGACCATAGAAGAAACATAGAGATCCCATAAAAAACCCCAAGGGATTGTGAATGCAGAAGTTAATCTAGGAGTTGATATCACATGAATTTGCTATTTTGACTTAGGGATTAAATATCATGGTATACCTCGTAGGTATTGTTGATCAACCCATCAACAATACCTTGTATGTATTTTTGATGGGTATATCGGTTCAATTCCTAATTTGACACCATTCTAGAGTTCCTAGAAGGGCGCATGAGGATCAAAATAAGTGTTGCTGATATTTGGGGAAGAGTTAAAAAAGGAAAAAAGGGAGAATCAACTAGGATTGGAGAAGAAAAATTGATTTTGGTGCTGTCCAGTAGGAAAACAAAATGAAATAAATGCAGGAGATTTGATTTTTTTGGTGTCTGATTTGAAGTAAATTAAATGCAAAACATTTCTATATTGGAATTTAAGTAAACAAAATGTTTATTTTATGAATTTGAAATGCATAAAAATCAGGCGAATTCCAAACCCAGAAAATTCAGAGCTCGTGTTCTCACCTCTCCAATCCATGAACTGTTACTGATTCCTGCCTTTGCCAGTCACCACCTTTTTTTATTTGTATGCATTTGAATTGCATCNGCTGTCGACTACCTAACGCAACCCTCCACTTTTCGCATCCGGGCTTGGGACCGGCAACGGCAGTGTTAAATTGCATCAGAAAAAGTAAAAAAAAAAATNAACTGTTACTGATTCCTGCCTTTGCCAGTCACCACCTTTTTTTATTTGTATGCATTTGAATTGCATCAGAAAAAGTAAAAAAAAAATATTTTAATTTATTCTATTTGCAGTCAACCAAATAATTGTATTTTTAAAATGCATGCATTCCAAATTTTTAAAATATATATTCTAAAAACATCCAATCAGACAACCCCTAAATTTACCTCACCTCTTTTTTTTCTTTATAATACATGAAAATTGTCAACTGGTTAGGCCTTTTTGTCAAAGAATTTTACATACATACATACATACATACATACAACACAATTCCTATGTGTTTACATATCTAACTCCTGATATTTACACTTTTAACACCTTTGTGTCATAAGCTTGTGCATGAGAAGATGTATTTCACTTTTAAAAGGTACTTATGGTGATATTCTTATATGATGTTAAAGATTCGAGCGATATTGCTTGTAAATATGAAGTTTAGGTGTTGGATAAGTAAATACATGAGAATTTTGTGGTATGCATGTAGATGCTCCTTTTATCCAATGCGAAGCTGGCCAGTTGTCTTTTCTTAATGTTTTCACTTTTTCTATTGAACTGAATAGTTGGTTACGTTTTTCTTTCATGGTAATTGTTAAACTCTTCTACATGAAAATGATCNTTTTTTTCTTTATAATACATGAAAATTGTCAACTGGTTAGGCCTTTTTGTCAAAGAATTTTACATACATACAACACAATTCCTATTTATTTACATATCTAACTCCTGATATTTACACTTTTAACTCCTTTGTGTCATAAGCTTGTGCATGAGAAGATGTATTTCACTTTTAAAAGGTAGTGATGGTGATATTCTTATATGATGTTAAAGATTCGAGCGATATTGCTTGTAAATATGAAGTTTAGGTGTTGGATAAGTAAATACATGAGAATTTTGTGGTATGCATGTAGATGCTCCTTTTATCCAATGCGAAGCTGGCCAGTTGTCTTTTCTTAATGTTTGCACTTTTTCTATTGAACTGAATAGTTGGTTACATTTTTCTTTCATAATAATTGTTAAACTCTTCTACATGAAAATGATTGTTAATCTGACTCTTTACAACTGAAATTGGTTCTCAACATTCTTACGGCGTGTTTGGTAGCATATTTTTAACTGGAATTAGCCATGAATTTAACGTAAATTCAGCCAAACTCTAAAAATCTGAAATTTAAATCCTGCGCTCCATTAAATCGAATATGCGCTGCNATTCTTACGGCGTGTTTGGTAGCATATTTTTAACTGGAATTAGCCATGAATTTAACGTAAATTCAGCCAAACACTAAAAATCTGAAATTTAAATCCTGCGCTCCATTAAATCGAATGTTCGCTGTTTCCTTCGAATTTTGGACGTAAATCCTGCTTTACTAATCCTGATTCACAGAAGGTCGCCTGTGTTTTTCCGTTAAATTGTGAATTTGATAAATCCGGATTTAAATGTAAATTTGGGATGCAGGCAAACACCTCCTTCGGCTGATAATCATCGCTGCATATTTTTATAATTCCAGTGTAAATGTCGAACAGCTGTATCTATTGAACCACGTTAGTTCAGCTTCAAATCATTTATAGTGCAGAGTAATCATTGATTATAATTAGTAAGACTAGCATGCAAAGCAGTATGAATGCAGATGCTAAAAGGATTGAATGCAAATAAGGGGCATTAACATACATACCACCCAAGTCCTATTTGTTACATATCTAACACCTAAACTTTACATTTTACATTAACATTACCCATTATATTTCATATCACATCAAAAATACTTCCATTTTAACTTTTAAAAAGTGAAATGCACCTTTCCATGCATGGTTAAGATCATGTAAGTAAAAATTGAAGTTTAGGTGTTACATATGTAAATCTCATTAACACCGGATAATTTGCATTTACAGGGACCCATACCAGCAGATCAACCGGCACCAGAATCCGCAGCTGCTGCTGAATTGAAGCCTCGTGGGTCTTCATCGAGCTCCGGTGTCTCCACCGATCGGAACCGAAACTATGCCGTGCTTGCCGGAACCATCACTGGCTTATCTGCACTAGGCTGGTACCTTCTCTCCAAGCCCAAGAAATCCATATCTGAAGAAATCTCCAGCTGAGCTATGGATTTCTGAATAACTACTTTCTTGAATCAATTGCTATTTCTCATTGGGTTTCTTTTGCAAAATCATACATTTTATTTTCTTTTTGACATTTAGTCTTTTGTCTACTGTTTGCTGTTCAGGCTATAATTTTGCTTCAGTTCTAATTCATCTGAATGTCTAACATCGGAGTTTCTTGATATAGTTTCTGAGCTTGTTTNCCTATCCTAATATTAGTTTCATTAGTTTCATGGACTAACTTCTTTACCCGCATTCGTCCGTAATGTGGGAACCCTTGCTTATTTAACACTACACCCGGGCGCCGG
>JXCR01138314.1:4661-17437 GCA_002079205.1 Phalaenopsis hybrid cultivar | reverse complement strand
TATACTTTTTTTGTTTGGTATATTGTTGGTTTGGATACATGTAATTTTGGAGATATTTTTTTTCATTTTCCTTATCTTTTTTGTGTGGAGTTGTATGGAGGATAAAGGAACCCCTAGGATTTGGGGATCCTCTTTTCCTCCCAATTTTGTAACCTCCTTTTTTATTACAACATGTAGGGAGCCATGAACTGCTCTTTAAAATATGTATATGAATGATACTTATACAACATTTATTTTAATTGATATATATATATATATTGTTGTTGAGAAAAATTACGAGTACTACTTTAAAATTGTTGGTTTGGATATAAGTATCATTAACTACTAATGCAAAATTGTTGAGAAAAATAAAATATAACTGTAGACTGAAAGTACGAGTACTACTTCGATGTTGATATATATATATTTATATACAAAAGACTATTAGACCAGCCTCGACCATCTCTAGGTGTTAAATATTTGAGTGCCACACCCTACACATGGGGGAAATCGAACCCGTGGTCTGAGGGGACTTGTGAACTTCAAAGAGGCAGCTCTACCAACATGTCACGGAATGCGCACACACACACACGCACAGAGATGGCTTCAATCACGACTTGACAGTCAGCAACCCAAACCCTCGACGCCACCAACTCATTCCTCCTCTTCCTTTGCATGCAAGCACAACATCACTACCTCCTTGACTAGAGCTAAACTCGAACCAACTCAACTACTCTTAATGCACACACGAGTCTCCACCTCCTTCAACTTCTTCTTCTTCTTCTCTTTCGATTTCTACTCATCCACCTATCTTCCTTCACCACAGACAAGCCACTTGGCTATACAGGTAAGTTGTTTGACAATTTGTAGGGCAAGTCTCACATTCTTTGTTTCTTAACCCTCCTGTTTTATTTTCTCTCTATCTGACTCTTCATTTCCTCCCTCTCTCTTCAGCTCTTTGTATGTTATCCCCATTAACTGAAATGGGATGTCACATGGTTAAAGAGGGGATGTTGGAGGCGAGGATTTTAGAGGGGAAGATGATATATGGTTGTAGTTATAATTTATTTTTATTGAAGTTTAGTTTATTAATTTAACTGATTAATAATTAATAATTAATTCATAAATTGTCAAATTAATTATAATTATATAAACTTATATGTAATAACTTAATAGTTAATCAGTGAATAAAAATAAAAATAAAAATATAAATTATTTTTAAAAAATTGAAGTAATTTTTAATTAATATGATTAAACAATTAATTAATAATTGATTATTGTTAAATTATTACTCACCAAATAATTAATTTATTTAGTGAATAATTAATTACTAATTAGTAGAATAAATAAAATTTCAATTGAATTTAATTAAAATAATAATAATAATAATAATAAAATCAAAATTTAATTATGATTTTTTTTATTCTAACCACCATACTAATCTCTTAAACCCTGACAGAGGTTTTCAAACAATATGATATGATTTAACTGAACTTATTAACTTCGCTCTTACATAATTTTTGAGATTTAACCTTTCAAGGATCTAGTAAGTTCAGATCTATACGATATAAGAGTGTTTAGGTGCAAGTAGAATTTAGAATTAATAAGATAAATTAAATCCAAAAATCATAAATCCCACCTCTAATTTGGGTTTAAGAAGGATATAATATTCTAAATAAAAAAAATCCATAAGTTCATAAAATTCATACATTTTTATGTTTAGCTAAGTTTTTTAAATTGATCCAAAAATCCTATTAAATGTCAATATCAAACCATCCTAATTCCTAAATGTTACCTACAATTCTATTCTCTTGCCAAAGAGCCCGTAAAACAGCTCGGTGGCTCGTGGAATTTAGGGCACTTCAGCGGCGGGCGATAGCTGCGACTCCTGGACGCAACGAGCGAACGGCAAGTCCCTCCTTTTCGTTGATCCCTGGATTCCGTCGCCGGATTTGATATCATCCGATCTCGTATTATCGGCGCTGGATCTCCTCGCGAAGTAGCTAGATCTGGCGTTCCTGTGACGGGATTTTTTTTGTCGGTCTCTTGATCTTGAGTTCTGGATTGTGACGTTTGTAAGCGGATCTAATTACATATGTGCCTTTTCTACAGATGGGATCGATGTGATAAAATCTTTTCTTTTTTGTTTGTTCCTATAGGCGTTCTGTGCATTAGTTTGCGACGAGATATGGAGTTCCTCTTAGTTGAGCATGGTTTTTTACCCCTATCTTGTTGTTCGCTGTGGGAATTGTTTTATTTATGATATTTTTTCTTCCGTAGTGATGGATTTGCGTATTTCCGCAGAATTCCGGGACAAGTTTACTTTTATGATAATTTTTGTTTAGCGAATCTAGGTTAATTTATAATTTATTTTTGCATTTTAACCTTTACATTGCTTCATATGTGTTTTTTCATGGTTTTGATTTACGCAATTACATAGAATTTGTCTTTGGCTTTGAATGTTAGGGTAACATTCTGAATTAAATAAATCTAATCAACTGTGTTCCTAATTAATTGGTTATTTATTTATTTATTTTGACAATCATGTACTGTTTAATTTGGTAATTTCTTCTAATCTATGCGTGCTTGGATGTGATAATCCCTTTTTGTGTATATATTTGAAGCATCATACGCTCTGAAGCCTTTCATCATTGATGAGGCATGGCTTTGTTTCTTTGTTATTATTTTCCTTGCCTGCATGTATGTATTCGTTGTCTCTTCGTTAAGAGTTCTGGTGTCCTTAGTAAAAGAAACTTTTGTAGATGGGTTTAAGTAATATAGAATTCTGCATGGAGTTTGACCTTTTTCATATATGCGTAATGGTGCCTTATTTTGCAATATTATCACTGGGCTCATCTTTTTCAATTTTGTGTTTCTCATTGCTTGCTCTACTAATTTTACAGTTGCCTCAATGGCTTTGTTTTGATTTGCAGTGAAATATGCGATAATGTGGGCCATGGTACTTTCGTCATTCTCATTCTAAGATCTCTCTTGGACTTTCTGTATTTCTTGCAGAAACCCTAGAACAGCAACTTCTCAACGTTGCACCTCTTCTAAAGAATTCAAAGACAAATATTTTATACAAATGCCTTCGTTTTGCCCTTCTAGTCCTCAGCACCCATATCATAACTCTCCTTCATTGATGGATATGGTAAGTTTCCTTTCCCTATTTGAAAAGTCACGGTGAATCAATTTGTTTTGCAGGGATGGTTTGAAGAAGTTAGCATTCAATTAATGTTTTTGATAATGTTTGTTATTCATATTCTTCTATAGTTTCTCCTCGAATATCATCATGGAACTCCAATGTAACTATGTTCAATGTTTTTGAAATGATTTAACTTTAACATAACGTCTCCTAGGTATTTGTATTGGTATTTCTTTATTGAACTAACTTTCGTTTATCTTGTATGTTTTCTCAATCAGACCTGGATGCATGATAACTCAGTCAGGTTTTCTAATGTAATTAATATGAAGCCTACTATAATTTCATGCAATGGAAATTGAAGATTCAGTCATGTCACTAAGTCGTCATCTCATTCTTTAAATGAAAAACAAATAATACTTTACGTTAAATTCAATTGATAATAAGATGATTAAATTAATCTGAAAATTTCAGTTGGAAATCAAAAACATATAAAATAAAATAAAATGAATTTAATTTCCATAAATTTAATTTTTTTGTATGGAACTTTTGATCAAATTCAATCATAGTAAACAATTTAATATCAAAATTATGTAGTTGAAATAGCACAATGAACAAAGTTTTGAAGAGAAAAAATTAGGCATTACATCGATACAAGGAGATAACTTTCTCCATATTCAGGCAGTCGTATCAAACTTGAAAGAACCCACTACTAAATTGCACTTATAAGATTGAAACTTGAAAATGAAATTTTATTCAATTAAAAAATTATTAATTGCATGCCTAAGAGTATTTCTTTAACATAGCCTAGGTTAGTGTATATGGTTGGCATAGGGCCAATCCCAGTTGAAGTGTAAACTAAATTTAAATATATTTAGATTATCAAATCAATATAACATCACCAATCACAAATCCCCTCATACGTTGCTTCTGTTTTCTAAAACAGAAAACCCATAGAAACAGAGGCATAGTAACTGCATGCCAAAGACTGACCTGTAAGATTTGGGAAACACAAATACCAACCCATTGAATCACTTTCTTGGTAGGGATTTAAGTACCATTGGCACTAAATAACATAAAGCCAACTGCTCAAACTCCATTAACTTTAAAGTTATGGATAAGTTTAAGCTTAAACCATCTGAATTTTACTATTGTGGTAAAATCCAATCTGACTGGAAAACATTCGAGTCCGTTAAATTGAATTAAAACTATCATCATTCCAAACCATGCTAGAAAAGTACATCCTCTCTCAACCATCAATGTTTGTATGTTCTTAAATTATTAAATAAGAAATATATAGAAAACAACTAATACAAGAAAACAAGTTTTGCTCATATCAATGTTTAATACGATGCTTCTAATGAAAAAACATAAATTTCCATCGGTTCCATTTGGTTTTGTTAAATCCAATTTACAAAATGTAGCATTTGATACTCATCAAGCAATTTGTGACATAAATATTTGCTTCATCCAAGTTAATTATTGAATAATCTCATAGAAGCTTATCTAGTCAGTGAACATGGTATCTATATTATCCACCTTGACAAGTGGATATAATCCCATAATCTAAACTAGCCTTTAAACAAATTCTTGAGAAGTATTTGATAGTGGATGGGAGGGGAACTCAATAGTAAAAGGTGGAAATAGTGTCATATCGAATGGATTGACTGGTATGAAATAAGATCAAAATAGGTATGTTGAAAATTTGATTTATATTGGAATTTTAAATTTGTAAGCAGTAGTGGCTATAAATTGCACTATTCTAAATGATCTTGCTTTCCTTGAAATCATTTTTTTTTGAAGATTTCATGAATGCTTTTTAGGCAGACAACCCATGATTATCTTGCTAGTCATAACTTTTACATACTTACTATTCACATCAATAAAAAGCTTGTAAATGCTATATTTAGTAGTGAAATTCTTTGAGAATTTTTTTTTTCAAATCGTTAATATATTTTAAAAATGATATGAAATATGAATTGAAATGTTAAAAGATTAACGTGCATCCTAAGGATTACTAATAATGACTCATAATTAAATGCTAAAATTTGGAATGCTAATAAAATTGCAAAAAAAAAAAAAAAAACTAAATATATAGTTATATTGTATGAACGGGCCTCATGGAAATAGACCTAACTAAAATGGCTTAAACATAAGTTTTGATTAACTGCACACCTTTAAAATTTATCAAATTGATTGAGTTGTATATTTCAAAATTGTCTTAAGGCATTTAATGTTAGTAATTGCTTCTTCATCACATTTTGTTTTTGAATTATCACTAAATAAAATCAACATCAATCAAATAGTCTATTATAAGAATAATATAATCAAACAATTCATTAAAATTTACAAATTTTTATTTCTTGTTTAATTTCTAAAATGCCAATGCTTCAATTTCACAACTAGGTACGAGTTGTATCTTCATCAAAATTTTATGATGTTGTGGTATTCCATCTTTTGCTTTTTTTTCAATTCCAATCTCTATGTTAGACACTAGTGCAAATATATTTTCATTTTCATGAATATAATCTAATATTGGTGTAGATTTAACTAGAACAACATCAAACGTTGATTTAGGTTGTAAATACAAATCATATTTTGCATGTAAAATCGCCTAAAAATATATTCATGAACTGCCATAAATTAAGTTTTATCAACTGTCATCTTTTATGTTTTTTGCATTATTTTGTTTTACATATGTTTTTAATGAGATTTTGCTAAGGTTTCTATATGAGTTGGCCCACTTGCGAAATTTATAATAGAATGATTGTAGCACAATTTAATAATTATGGATCTTGATAAAGCCTCGGATGGTATTTTTGGTTAATAAAGTGGCTCTTTATTAAAATTCCAATGTAAGTATTTAATGAAGCAAATTGTGATAATAAAATAGTTGCATGCAAATGATACATGTCATCGTTTAAATTATGAAAATGAGAAGTGTATCTTTGTGTTTTCTTTATAGAAAATTTGCAAAGTGGTTTATGCCTCATTAGGTTTTAAGTGAGGGCCATCTTCATATGATGAGGCGTGTCTCGTCTTAGTTATGGTGATGCTTGCACAATTAAATTTACTTTTTTTTTCCCCGAAGGAAACCATAAGTAGATTAACCTAAATAATACACTTCTACTTATCCAAACAATTCCTACAAACCACATATGCTTAGTGATAGCCATTACTCGAACGAATGTCCTCCTTGCATTTCTTTATTGCTTCTCACAAATGTTGGTGGTTGTCTTTCTTGTCGCTTCCTTGCTAAGTTCTATTTCTTCTATCGATGACAATTACTATGATATAAACATTTCCTCTTTATTAAATCTAACTTTTTTACTTTGTTTATATAGGTTTTTGTATTTATTTAAACATCTGTATGTTCTGAGTTTTTTTTTTAATCAAATTTTTTATTCTAGGATTTTGTTAGAAATTGTAAGAGGTAAGGAGAAAACCATAATGGATATAAACACTCAACATGGAAGGCATATCATGCATGGTGATATTCGATAGAATAATAAGGCATATGTTTATCTGAACTGCAACTATTGTGAAAAGTTTGTTAAAGTGGTTGTTACAAGCTTGAGCTAACACTTATTTGTCTCTCACAAGAATTTTTTATGTGTGCCAAGATGCCTAAGGCGATGAGTGGAAATCCATGCATTTATGAATAAGGCANCCATATCATAACTCTCCTTCATTGATGGATATGGTAAGTTTCCTTTCCCTATTTGAAAAGTCACGGTGAATCAATTTGTTTTGCAGGGATGGTTTGAAGAAGTTAGCATTCAATTAATGTTGTTGATAATGTTTGTTATTCATATTCTTCTATAGTTTCTCCTCGAATATCATCATGGAACTCCAATGTAACTATGTTCAATGTTTTTGAAATGATTTAACTTTAACATAACGCCTCCTAGGTATTTGTATTGGTATTTCTTTATTGAACTAACTTTCGTTTATCTTGTATGTTTTCTCAATCAGACCTGGATGCATGATAACTCAGTCAGGTTTTCTAATGTAATTAATATGAAGCCTACTATAATTTCATGCAATGGAAATTGAAGATTCAGTCATGTCACTAAGTCGTCATCTCATTCTTTAAATGAAAAACAAATAATACTTTACGTTAAATTCAATTGATAATAAGATGATTAAATTAATCTGAAAATTTCAGTTGGAAATCAAAAACATATAAAATAAAATAAAATGAATTTAATTTCCATAAATTTAATTTTTTTGTATGGAACTTTTGATCAAATTCAATCATAGTAAACAATTTAATATCAAAATTATGTAGTTGAAATAGCACAATGAACAAAGTTTTGAAGAGAAAAAATTAGGCATTACATCGATACAAGGAGATAACTTTCTCCATATTCAGGCAGTCGTATCAAACTTGAAAGAACCCACTACTAAATTGCACTTATAAGATTGAAACTTGAAAATGAAATTTTATTCAATTAAAAAATTATTAATTGCATGCCTAAGAGTATTTCTTTAACATAGCCTAGGTTAGTGTATATGGTTGGCATAGGGCCAATCCCAGTTGAAGTGTAAACTAAATTTAAATATATTTAGATTATCAAATCAATATAACATCACCAATCACAAATCCCCTCATACGTTGCTTCTGTTTTCTAAAACAGAAAACCCATAGAAACAGAGGCATAGTAACTGCATGCCAAAGACTGACCTGTAAGATTTGGGAAACACAAATACCAACCCATTGAATCACTTTCTTGGTAGGGATTTAAGTACCATTGGCACTAAATAACATAAAGCCAACTGCTCAAACTCCATTAACTTTAAAGTTATGGATAAGTTTAAGCTTAAACCATCTGAATTTTACTATTGTGGTAAAATCCAATCTGACTGGAAAACATTCGAGTCCGTTAAATTGAATTAAAACTATCATCATTCCAAACCATGCTAGAAAAGTACATCCTCTCTCAACCATCAATGTTTGTATGTTCTTAAATTATTAAATAAGAAATATATAGAAAACAACTAATACAAGAAAACAAGTTTTGCTCATATCAATGTTTAATACGATGCTTCTAATGAAAAAACATAAATTTCCATCGGTTCCATTTGGTTTTGTTAAATCCAATTTACAAAATGTAGCATTTGATACTCATCAAGCAATTTGTGACATAAATATTTGCTTCATCCAAGTTAATTATTGAATAATCTCATAGAAGCTTATCTAGTCAGTGAACATGGTATCTATATTATCCACCATGACAAGTGGATATAATCCCATAATCTAAACTAGCCTTTAAACAAATTCTTGAGAAGTATTTGATAGTGGATGGGAGGGGAACTCAATAGTAAAAGGTGGAAATAGTGTCATATCGAATGGATTGACTGGTATGAAATAAGATCAAAATAGTTATGTTGAAAATTTGATTTATATTGGAATTTTAAATTTGTAAGCAGTAGTGGCTATAAATTGCACTATTCTAAATGATCTTGCTTTCCTTGAAATCATTTTTTTTTGAAGATTTCATGAATGCTTTTTAGGCAGACAACCCATGATTATCTTGCTAGTCATAACTTTTACATACTTACTATTCACATCAATAAAAAGCTTGTAAATGCTATATTTAGTAGTGAAATTCTTTGAGAATTTTTTTTTTCAAATCGTTAATATATTTTAAAAATGATATGAAATATGAATTGAAATGTTAAAAGATTAACGTGCATCCTAAGGATTACTAATAATGACTCATAATTAAATGCTAAAATTTGGAATGCTAATAAAATTGCAAAAAAAAAAAAAAAAACTAAATATATAGTTATATTGTATGAACGGGCCTCATGGAAATAGACCTAACTAAAATGGCTTAAACATAAGTTTTGATTAACTGCACACCTTTAAAATTTATCAAATTGATTGAGTTGTATATTTCAAAATTGTCTTAAGGCATTTAATGTTAGTAATTGCTTCTTCATCACATTTTGTTTTTGAATTATCACTAAATAAAATCAACATCAATCAAATAGTCTATTATAAGAATAATATAATCAAACAATTCATTAAAATTTACAAATTTTTATTTCTTGTTTAATTTCTAAAATGCCAATGCTTCAATTTCACAACTAGGTACGAGTTGTATCTTCATCAAAATTTTATGATGTTGTGGTATTCCATCTTTTGCTTTTTTTTCAATTCCAATCTCTATGTTAGACACTAGTGCAAATATATTTTCATTTTCATGAATATAATCTAATCTAGGTGTAGATTTAAATAGATCAACATCAAACATAGATTTAGGTTGTAAATACAAATCATATTTTGCGTGTAAAATCACCTCAAAAATGCATTCATGAACTGCTATAAATTAAGTTTCATGAACTGTCATCTTTTATGTTTTTTGCATTATTTTGTTTTGCATATGTTTTTAATGAGATTTTGCTAAGGTTTCTATATGAGTTGACCCACTTACGAAATTTCTAGTAGAATGATTGTAGCACAATTTAATAATTATGGATCTTGATAAAGCCTCTGATAGTATTTTTGGTTAATAAAGTGGCTCTTTATTAAAATTCCAATGTAAGTATTTAATGAAGCAAATTGTGATAATAAAATAGTTGCATGCAAATGATACATGCTATCGCTTAAATTTATGAAAATGAGAGGTGTATCTTTGTGTTTTCTTTATAGAAAATTTGCAAAGAGGTTTATGCCTCATTAGGTTTTAAGTGAGGGCCATCTTCATATGATGAGGCGTGCTCGCCTCATCATATGCCTCAACTTAGTTATGGTGATGCTTGCACAATTAGATTTATTTTTTTTTTCCGAAGGAAAACATAAGTAGATTAACCTAAATAATACACTCCTACTTATCCATACAATTCCTACAAACCACATATGCTTAGTGATAGCCATTACTCGAGCGAATATCCTCCTTGCATTTCTTTGTTGCTTCTCACAAATGTTGGTGGTTGTCTTTCTTGTCGCTTCCTTGGTAAGTTCTATTTCTTCTACTGATGACAATTACTAAGACATAAACATTCTCTCTTTATTAAATATAACTTTTTTTTACTTTGTTTATATATGTTTTTGTGTTTATTTAAACATCTGTTTGTTTTGAGTTTTTTTTTTAATCAAATTTTTTATTCTAGGATTTTGTTAGAAATCGTTAGAGGTAAGGAGAAAACCATAATGGATATAAACACTCAACATGGAAGGCATATCATGCATGGTGATATTTTATAGAATAATAAGGCACATGTTTATCTGAACTGCAACTATTGTGAAAAGTTTGTTGAAGTGGTTGTTACAAGCTTGAGCTAACACTTATTTGTCTCTCACAAGAAATTTGTATGCGTGCCAAGATGCCTAAGGCGATGAGTGGAAATCCATGCATTTATGAATAAGGCGATAATATCAAAGCATTTAATATAGCGATAATTTGATGATAAAATTGATGATGATTCTTATTATGAGAGTGGGTTAGTGGCAAATTTTTGTTATCTTTTTGTGCCTTAATTTTATGTAGAGTTGAAAGATATATTGTAACTGTGGAGGAGGATAGAGACGATGGTAAGATGCTAGCCCATACATTGTCTTCCGAAAGTACAAGAGCGGCATGCTGGTCTGTTTATGTAGATCTTAGATGGCTCTTTCATAGAAATGCAATTTCATTTAATGTGGTAACCTTCCCTTCTTATTTCACATGATTCGTTCCACATGTTCTTATAGATGAGACTTGAAATCACCATTTATTTATTATTTGAGAACTTGGGTATTGAAAGAGCTGAATAGCACCAAAGAAGTTATTGAGAGGTTATAATAACATAGAATCAAATTGAAGTAACAATTTTGTTTGATAGTTTGATATTGAGGATAGGAACTTGATCAATATTTTGATTAACAACAACTGAAACTTTTTTTTCAAAATCTTTTGAAGCATCAAATAAGGTAAGTGACGTAGGGTATATTTTTGGATTACTTAATGCAGTCATGGGGGAAATTGGAGAGCATCTAATCATATTAGTTACCGATAATGTTAATACTTATAAGGTAGTTGGAAAAATAGTTGACGAATTAGAGAATACATAGGTTGGACAACATATGTGATACATTTGATAGATTTGATTTTAGAGAAACTTGGTGACTTGCTCAATGCAAGAGTACTTTGAACAAGGAAAGAAGATAATAATCATTCATTGGCTTTAAGTTTTGATGATAAAATTTTATAAAAATAACTCATCAATGTCTTCCGAAAGTACTAGAGCGGCATGCTGGTGTGTTTGTGTGGATCTTAGATGGTTCTTTTATAGAAATGCAATTTCATTTAATGTGGCAACTTTCCCTTCTTATTTCACATGATTCGTTCCACATGTTCTTGTAGATGAGACTTGAAACCACCATTTATATATTATTTGAGAACTTGGGTATTGATAGAGCTGAATAACACCAAAGAAGTTATTGAGAGGTTAGAATTACTTAGAATCAAATTGAAGTAACAATATTGTTTGATAGTTTGATATCAAGGATTGGAACTAGATCAATATTTTGATTAACAGCAACTGAAACTCTTTTTTCAAAATCTTTTGAAGCATCAAATAAGGTTAGTGACATAGGGTATATTTTTGGATTACTTAATACAAACATGGGGGAAATTGGAGAGCATCTGATCGTATTAGTTTCATATAATGTTAATACTTATAAGGTAGTTGGAAAAATAGTTGACGAATAAGAGAATACATATGTCTTGGACAACATATGTGNATCAATATTTTGATTAACAGCAACTGAAACTCTTTTTTCAAAATCTTTTGAAGCATCAAATAAGGTTAGTGAGGGTATATTTTTGGATTACTTAATACAACCATGGGGGAAATTGGAGAGCATCTGATTGTATTAGTTTCATATAATGTTAATACTTATAAGGTAGTTGGAAAAAAAGTTGACGAATAAGAGAATACATATGTCTTGGACAACATATGTAATACATCTGATAGATTTGATTTTAGAGAAACTTGGTGACTTGCTCAGCGCAAGAGTAGTTTGAGCAAAGAAAAAAGATAATAAAGTTTATCGACAATCATTTATTGGCTTTTATTTTGATGATAATTTTATAAAAATAACTCAGACAATCTATTATAACTAATTTTTCTGTAACCTGCTTGATCTTATGAAGCATGTTGGAAGCAAGACAACCTTTGAAAGTTTTGCTCACCTCCATACAATGCCGATGGAAAAGAAGTTAGGAAGTTTGTCTTAGAAGTTTCTTTTACATAAAATATAAGCATTGATTCATTGGAGAAATAGGCAGTTATGGGTTTCATTTATAATGTGTGGATGAGGTTAGGGAGTTAATAGCTTTAAATCTTGGAGATGAGTCCAACTACTATGAGAATAATGAGTCATTTTTAATTTATTGAAATAAGGAAGGATTTTCCCAAATTTAGTTTAATATTTTTCCCAAAGNAATAATGAGTCATTTTTAATTTTTTATTTATTGAAATAAGGAAGGATTTTCCCAAATTTAGTTTAATTTTTTTCCCAAAATTAGGTGTATAATGGATTCAATTATTAATGGCATTTCAAAGCTATAATTATATTTTTTAATTAAACTATTAAAGCTTACTTGTTTTTTCTTTGGTTACGAGTGAAATTGGAGCATGTAAAACCAAGTTGAAACAAAAA
>JXCR01138313.1:165577-218193 GCA_002079205.1 Phalaenopsis hybrid cultivar | reverse complement strand
CAAGCTATCCTAATGTTTGGTTTCAGTTTTAGAGATAAATATTTAAATGTTTAATCCTGTCAATTTTATTTGTTTTAGGACTTACATTTATGTGAAACAATCACACAAATAGCCTGAAAGATGCGTGGATTTAGGTCGTGACGAACTACAACCTCGAAATCCTAAGACGAGTTAGGGCTTATATTATACAACAGAGCTATACAAAAGGCCTAAAAATGAGTTGAGGATTTATGTTGCATAAGCAAACAACCTCAAAATCCTATGGCTTATTGTTTAATTCTAAGGAAAGATATGTTGTTGTAGCTCCTCTTAAAGATGGTCGTGCTACCCACAGTGCTAGCTCCAAGCTCCTCATCGTGACAAATTTGGATTTTCTAATGTGTCAAGTTATGATGTCAAATCAGATGTGCTTATGTTTATGATCATTTAAATATTATGGGGCATATTAAAGTTGATTAGAGCGACACCGGTTAGGATCCTACGGTTCCCTCGTTCCGACACCACTATTTTCTTTCAGATTCACTTAATCCAAATGAATTTACTAAACTCAACTTAATGAGTTCCATACTTTATTTAGACAGTGAGAAATCACGTTAACAATCGTAGATTACCTCCTCTAGGGATTCCCGATCATCCGATAGAGACGTCTTAATTTAGTTGTAATTGTTATTTTGTGATGTATGTAATTAAATTTTGAGTTGTTTTATATTTTGAATGTTGTGGCAGTGAATTTTGCTTCGGTTGGTTTTAGTTTTCGTTTTGGTTTTATGACTATCCTAGAAGTTTTGGTTTTCATGCAGGGTGTCATCATTGCTTAACATACAAGTTTTATAAGCATAAAAATACAGTGTAGAAAGTACAAAAAAAGACTGTACTATAAACTGTAAAAGCGTACCTGGTGAGTCTTCTCGTTCCACCACCTGAAAGGTCAGTACTTGCAAGACATGTATATAATATTGCAAGGAACTTAAATTGCAAGAGTAGATGAAGGATTAGCTACCAACCCCTTGCTATGATTTTGTTGGATCTTGCAAGATCCTAGTGGAAAATTTTAGAATATAATACGACAAGTTCAATTTGCTTCTCAAAATATTCAGAAGGTTTCAAAGTGTTGAGGGAATGACCCTAAACTACTTTGAGGCTTTCTTGAATTATTTTGAGTTCATTTTGAACTTATCATATTGTTTCATCAGTCATCCGAGGTTGAAGTGCGACTACCACGTTGCTCAGTGAAACTTAGGATAGGATACTCGACTAGTCAATTGATGTTTCATTTTAAAGTTATGTGAGTGGGTGCCCCTAAGGCAAGTTTAAGTTATTTAAGATTATGGTGCCCACAATTAAGGTCAGGCTTGTAGTGTTTAGATATGTTAATCACCAATTATGTTATCTTCTAAATCCGATTAATTAGTTTAGACATCGAGCCTATGTCACTACTAAACTCTTAACAATCATGATAGGTGAAATAGTGATTATCAGAGTTTTAATTTAAGTGGTATGTATTCATATCAAATTGACAAATCATCCTCAACTTTCGGCTTAAAGAAAGTAAATTACCATCTTTCTAGCTTAAGCCAATCACTTAAGAATCATTTGATCATTATTAACTTTCAAGTCAAGGTTGGGAGGATTATTATTTTGTTGATGTTGTGCAAGGGTGGTGAATGAGTTTCTACCTTTTAATCCCATTAAATTTCAATCATCCAAATATGTTTGTTAGGATCAAAATTACCCATTTTTCCCTGGTTAATCCTAAATTTTAATTAAGGCACCATAGTCTGAAATTACCACTTTGCTCTTGGGGCACTTCACCTCATAACTCTTTAAACACAACTCAAATGACTTTGAGGGTTTAGAGTGTCATATCCATGAAGTAACTACAATGTTTAGAGGAGAATATGTGGACCTCTCGAAATTTAATTTAATTATTTATTTGAATTTAGAAAATATGAATTTTTGAAATTAATGTATTTAATTTTTCAAAATAAAGTTTTTATTCAAGAGAAAGTTATTAGAGGTTTCCTTACGTCAGAGAAATACTTAGGCAAAATTTCATGACTTTTTGAATTAATTTATTATAAATATTTTGATGGGGGAATAAAGAAAATTCACTTTTAAGCCTTTAAAAATTATTTTTAATTTATGAAAATTAGGAAAAATATTTTAATGAGTCCCAAGTGATCAGAGAACAATTGGGAAAATTTTAGAAATATTTTGACATTTTTGGGATTTTTAATTATTTTAATTATTTTAAATTCAAAATAAGGCTAAAAAATCAAGTATTTTACAAAAGATAGCTTTTATTTTTTCTAAGTACCTCTGATCACAAGGAACTTAGAAAACCACTTTTCATAATTTTTTCAAGTGTATGTAATTTATTATAGTCATTTTTGTTCAAAAATACATGTCGACATTATTTTGGGTGTGGAGTTGCCCGTTAGAAGCTGTCGGTCACCGGAATCGAAACCCGTCGCTCGCTTCGGAAAGACATTTAATTTGCACACACACACACACACACACACACACACACACACACATATATATATATATATATATATATAGTTTAGAAAAATATGAAATCAAACCAACCCTATATTTTTCATAGTTTAAATGAAAGAGCACTATACCTCAAATCCTGTATCTATCCCATAAGATAAACAGAAGACTTTAGGGTGAGACTCGATCAAATAAACTAAGAAATATATGACATCCGTTTGGTCTACGAAACTATTTTTATTTGCCGACAAGTTCCTTTATTTAATATGAAGAATTAAATAGGGTTTATATTAAGCTATGTTCAGAAAGGTTTCCTATAAGGGCAAGCCTCTATAGTTAATTACATCTTATACAACCGAAGTTACCTAATAAAACTCTCGATAAAAGTCAGGAAATGTTATCTTCAAAGAGGCCAAAGCATAGGAATTTTCAACGAAATCGGACATAGAGGTGTGAAGGATAATGATTCAATTTGGAACATTTTGTTGTAGAGTCCAAAGGAGGAAGAACTAGGGGATGTCATACTTCCAGAGGAGAACCTTGGTGACTTCCCAAGCTATCCTATTGTTTGGCTTCAGTTTTGAGGAGAAATTATTTAAATGTTTCATCCTGTCGATTTTATTAATTAGGGCTTACATTTATGTGAATCAATCACACAAATAGCCTGGAAAATATGAGGATTTTGGTCGTGACGAATGATAACTTCAGAATCCTAAGACGAGTTAGGGCTTATATTATACAACAGAGCTATACAAAGGCCTAAAGATAAGTTGGGAATTTATGTTGCATAAGCAAATCGCCTCGAAGTCATATGGCTTGTTGTTTAATTCTAAGGAAAGATATGTTGTTGTAGATTCTCCTGCTGTTGAAGATGGTTGTGCTGCACACAATGCTAGCTCCAAGTTCCTCATCGTGATGAGTTTAAGTTTTCTAATGTCTCAGGTCATAATGTCAAATCAGATGTCCCTATGGTTAAGTTCTTTAAATATTATGGGATATGTTAAAGTTGATTAGAGCGACACCGGTTAGGATCCTACGGTTCCCTCGTTCCGGTATCACTATTTTATATTGGATTCACTTAGTCCAAATGAATTTACTAAACTCAACTTAATGAGTTCCATACTTCCATTTAGACCATGGGAAGTCTCGTTAGCAACCGTAGGTTACCTCCTCCAATAGATTCCCGATCATCAGATAGAGACGTTTAAATTTAATTGCAGTTGTGGTTTTGTGATGTTTGTGATTAAATTTTGAGTTGTTTTATATTTTGAATGTTGTGACGGTAAATTTTATCTTGGTTGATTTTAGTTTTGGTTTTGGTCAAAATGGTCAAATTAGCCAAATTAGATTCAATTGAAGGGTCCAAATTGGTTTTGGAGTCATTTGAAGTGATTTTGGAGGTTTTGGAAAAGTTTGAGGTGCCAAGGGTATTTTTGTAATTTTGGCAAATTTGGGGGTATTTTGGTAATTTTANATGGGGTCAGTTTGACTTCATCTTTTTCAAAACTAAAATTTTTTTAAAAAACGTCCTTCCGAAGCGGGCAACAGGATTTCAATTCTGATGACCGATAGCTTCTTACGGGAAAACCCCACACCAAAAATAGTGCCGACACCGACGAGATCAACAAAACCAACACTGACTCCTAAGTCAGCAGACCTAGAAAGGAGGTGTAGAATCGAATGCTAACTATTCCCACTATGGAATATAGCAGGTGAATATCTGATCGAAATCAAGGAATAGAATCTCTCGCTGGGGATCTGAAAGTAGGTTTCAAATTATCAAGTTTCAGGTGTTTTCGGAGAGGGGAGTCAGTATTTGGGTATTGAATCCGAGGTGGGAATTTGAAATTTAGGCATCAATCCCAATAAGGGAGAGTCGGAATTTAGGTACCGATCTCAAAAGGAAGGAATCAGAATTTAGGTACTGACCCTGAAATGAGGATTGAAATTTAAGTATCAATTCCAAAATAGAGAGAGTATGAATTTAGGTACCGACCTCAAAAGAAGAGAATCCGAAGTTAGGGACTGATTCTGGAATGAGAATTGAAATTTAGGTATCAATTCCAAAAGAGGCGAGAGAGTCAGAATTTAGGTATTTACCTCAAAAGGAGGGAATCAAAAGTTAGGGACTGATTCCAGAATGAGAATTAAAATTTAAGGATCAATCTCGGAAAGACAATCAGAAGTTAGGGACCGATCTCGAAAGGAGGGAATTAGAAGTTAGGGATTGATTCCAAAATGTGAATTGAAATTTAAGTATCAATCTCAGAAAGAGAATCGAAAGTTAAGGACATACCTCAAAAGGAGAGAATCATAAGTTAGGGACTGATTCCAAAATGAGAATTGAAATTCAAGTATCAATCTTCAAATAGAGAATCAGAAGTTAGGAACCGATCTCGAAAGAAGGGAATCAGAAGTTAGAGACTGGTTTCAAAATGAGAATTGAAATTTAAGTATCAATCTCAAAAAGAGAATCAGAAGTTAAGGACCGACCTTGAAAGAAGGGAATCAGAAGTTGGGGACTGATTCCGAAATGAGAATTGAAATTTAAAGAACAATCTTAGAAAAAGAATTGAAAGTTAGGGACCGACCTCAAAAAGAGGGAATCAGAAGTTAGGGACTGATTTTAAAATGAGAATTGAAATTTAGTGATCAATCTCAGAAAGAGGATCGGAAGTTAGGGGCCGACCTCGAAAAGGGGAAATCAGACGTTAGGGACAGATTCCAAAATGAGAATTGAAATTTAAGTATCAATCTTCAAAAAGAGAATCAGAAGTTAGGGATCAACCTCAAAAAGAGGGAATCAGAAGTTGGGGACTGATTTTGGAATAAGAATTGAAATTTAAGGATCAATCTCAGAAAGAGAATTGGAAGTTAGGGACTGACCTCGAAAAGAGGGAATCAGAAGTTAGGGACTGACCGCAAAATAACATTGAAATTTAGCAAAGAATTTGTGGTGTTGAATCTATAGATATGTGCATGTGATAACGTTGACATTGGTCAAGAAGATATGTGGAACTTTTGTGAGATTTAGTGCACACAAGGAGGGTCGTGCTGCGAGAGAAAAGAGTAAGAGACCTCAAAATCGAGAGAAACAACTCAATAAATTTATTTTCATTTTTCTTGCTATTTTTATCCCTTTTAATTTTCAAAATATGTTTTCCAAAATTTAATGTTTGTTGGTTGATTGATTTTTAAAAGAGTGTTTTATTGGAACTTTATTATCAAGTTTTTATTGTTTTGTTATTTGTTCTTTGTAGTTTAGAACAAATGTATGGTTCTATGGCTCTTTATCCATCGCACAAAATGGAAATTGAACAAACAGATAAAATTCTAAAAGAGATTTCATTAATCTGCTTCAACATGTGTTACAAATTGAATACAGGCCAAAGCCTCAAAAGGTACAATATGCTGAATGCATCAAAGTACATCTAAAAATATCTCATGTTGGGTACATATCACAAGCTAAGCATATCTGGTACATATTCTATCATATCGGTTGTGTTGAAATGCAGTACAAAAGGTATCCCCTGAATGTCTATCTCTGGTGGGGTGAGCTCCTGATTGAGCTGACCTACTAAACCATGCTCCAAGACAAGAGTTCCTTTTGCATGTGCTAAGAGGTACAACCCTCTCATAGCTCATAAGGAAGTAGCTCTTCCAACTCCGAGTCTGGCTGAAATCCATATGGCATTTTGCTGTCATCCATTCTTCGGAAAGTTACAGACGCCATGCGGTGTCGTACCGCTGGAATGCAGGGTCTGACAATGCCTGTTCCATTTCCTTTAAGAACTAGCGTTGAACCCACTGGTAGAGGAATCTCCACGGATCCTTTGAATTTGCCAGGGCCAATGACATCTATTTCTTTTTCGAATAAAATGTTGCTTCTGCTCGTGAAAGAGACTGTGCAAAAAGGACTCAGAAAATCATGATGGTCTATATGTGGGGGAAATGCAGTCACCCTCATCGTATATATTGATGATGCAATTGTTAAAAATATAGTAGGATGGAATTATGCTCCATCAGACCATTCTCTTGATCATCCATTTTATCATGGGAGGTAGCGGGTCCACCTTGTCGTATCTCAAAATCCTCGGGGGATTTCCTTGTTTGTCCTGGGTAAAATTATAACAACAACCACATTGTATGGTGATTCTGCCTTTTCCACACATCCATTTTCGTGGCTCAGAATAAGTACTTTCCATCAGAAGGCCTGCTCAACCCCTGTCTCATAGATCAAAAATGCAGTCGAGAATACTTCTTTCGTCGCTTTCGGAGAAGACTATGATGTACAGTTCCAAGCCTTCCAGTATGTTGATGAATCTTCCATGAACTTCTTCATAGAATTCCCTTTTGTTCCCTTTACTAATTTTGTAGTATTCTGCCGTAGTGATGATCGGCGACTGTCGAGGATGCTCCCTCATTTTAATATCGGCAGGAATCCAGGCTGGTGATCCAGCGGGACATATGATTCCTCCACTGGGTGATCGGTGACCTGAAATCTATCATCGGAGGATGTGTACTCCTTCAGAGTACTATAGCGTTCTAGGTAGAGAACATTGTTGTCTGGGCATTCCACCAATGCCCCTGTAGCTGGTGTATGTGTAGAAATCTCGGCGTTGCATGTTGGGNGAAGACTATGATGTACAGTTCCAAGCCTTCCAGTATGTTGATGAATCTTCCATGAACTTCTTCATAGAATTCAAATTCCCTTTTGTTCACCTTACTCATTTTGTAGTATTCTTCCGTAGTGATGATCGGCGGCTGTCGAGGATGCTCCCTCATTTTAATATCGGCAGGAATCTAGGCTAGTGATCCAGCGGTATATATGATTCCTCCACTGGGTGATCGGTGACTTGAAATCTATCATCGGTGGATGTGTACTCCTTCAGAGTACTATAGCGTTCTAGGTAAAGAACATTGTTGTCTGGGTATTCCACCAATGCCCTTGTAGCTGGTGTATGTGTAGGAATCTCGGTGTTGCATGTTGGGTAACCCGCAAAAAGATCATCTGAAACTCCTGGTATCTCCGACTCTGTAGCGAATTCAGACTCATCCTCTATGGCAGGCAGGCTGGAGGAAGTCTCTCTCGTATCTGGATCATAGATTTTCCCCTCAGGAATAGGGGTAAATAAATTTTCTGCCTTCTGNGCATGTTGGGTGGGTAACCCGCAAAAAGATCATCTGAAACTCCTGGTATCTCCGACTCTGTAGCGAATTCAGACTCATCCTCTATGGCAGGCAGGCTGGAGGAAGTCTCTCTCGTATCTGGATCATAGATTTTCCCCTCAGGAATAGGAGCAAATAAAATTTTTGCCTTCTATTGTCGTCTTCTTTCTTCAAGCCAAAAAGCTCTATGTTTTCGGTGGTTGGCGTTTCTGCGTTGAGTTCTTCGCAGCGGAGCATCTGGCGGTCTTTCGTCATTAGCAGTGACTAGGCGTCCGGTTGGTGCAGTTATCATGAATGGCAGGCGACTAGTCCCCTCCATCGGATCTTGCTGTACTATCATATTTTTCCCCTTCAGTGAGGAATACTCCTTGGTGCTTATTTTTAACAACGATGGTAGCCCTTCTCTTTCTCAACGACTAACCACGTCCATCAGGGGACTCTCATAGTCCATGTCGATTTGACTGAAGTCCATGTCGAACTCTATGGTGCCATTTTGCGGCGCTCTTTCCTCGTTAAGTGTGAGGTTCCAACCATCTTTAAAAGCAAAAATCAGCTTCTGTCCTGACATTTTCTCTGCAGACGACAGGAAAAATATCAGNGTTTCTGCGTTGAGTTCTTCGCAGCGGAGCATCTGGCGGTCTTTCGTCATTAGCAGTGACTAGGCGTCCGGTCGGTGCAGTTATCATGAATGGCAGGCGACTAGTCCCCTCCATCGGATTTTGTTGTACTATCATATTTTTCCCCTTCAGTGAGGAATACTCCTTGGTGCTTATCTTTAACAACGATGGTAGCCCTTCTCTTTCTCAACGACTAACCAAGTCCATCAAGGGACTCTCATAGTCCATGTCGCCTTGACTGAAGTCCATGTCGAACTCTATGGTGCCATTTTGCGGCGCCCTTTCCTCGTTAAGTTTGAGGTTCCAACCATCTTTAAAAGCAAAAATCAGCTTCTGTCCTGACATTCTCTCTGCAGACGACAGAAAAAACATCACTGCGCTGAAANTAGTTTAGAAAAATATGAAATCAAACCAACCCTATATTTTTCATAGTTTAAATGAAAGAGCATTGTACCTCAAACCCTGTATCTATCCCAAAAGATAAACAGAAGACTTAAGGGTGAGACTCGATCAAATAAACTAAGAAATATATGACATCTGTTTGGTCTACGAAATTATTTTTATTTGCCGACAAGTTCCTTTATTTAATATGAAGAATTAAATAGGGTTTATATTAAGCTATGCTTAGAAAGGTTTCCTATAAGGGCAAGCCTCTATAGTTAATTACATCTTATACAACCGAAGTTACATAATAAAACTTTTGATAAAAGTCAGGAAATGTTATCTTCAAAGAGGTCAAAGGATAGAAATTTTCAATGAAATCGGACATAGAGGTGTGAAAGGATAATGATTCAATTTGGAACATTTTATTGTAGAGTCCAAAGGAGGAAGAACTAGGGGATGCCATACATCCAGAGGAGAACCTTGGTGACTTCCCAAGCTATCCTATTGTTTGGCTTCAGTTTTGAGGAGAAATTATTTAAATGTTTCATCCTGTCGATTTTATTAATTAGGGCTTACATTTATGTGAATCAATCACACAAATAGCCTGGAAGATATGAGGATTTAGGTCGTGACGAATGACAAATTCAGAATCCTAAGACGAGTTAGAGCTTATATTATACAACAGAGCTATACAAAGACTTAAAGATAAGTTGAGAATTTATGTTGCATAAGTAAATCGCCTCGAAGTTATATGGCTTGTTGTTTAATTCTAAGGAAAGATATGTTGTTGTAGATCCTCCTGCTGTTGAAGATGGTTGTGCTACCCACAATGCTAGCTCCAAGTTCCTCATCGTGATGAGTTTAAGTTTTCTAATGTCTCAGGTCATAATGTCAAATCATATGTCCCTATGGTTAAGTTCTTTAAATATTATGGGATATGTTAAAGTTGATTAGAGCGACACCGGTTAGGATCCTACGGTTCTCTCGTTCTGGTATCACTATTTTATATTGGATTCACTTAGTCCAAATAAATTTACTAAACTCAACTTAATGAGTTTCATACTTCCATTTAGACCATGGGAAGTCTCGTTAGCAACCGTAGGTTACCTCCTCCAATAGATTCCCAATCATCTGATAGAGATGTTTAAATTTAATTGCAGTTGTGGTTTTGTGATGTTTGTGATTAAATTTTGAGTTGTTTTATATTTTGAATGCTGTGACCGTGAATTTTATCTTGGTTGATTTTAGTTTTNTGATTAAATTTTGAGTTGTTTTATATTTTGAATGTTGTGACGGTAAATTTTATCTTGGTTGATTTTAGTTTTGGTTTTGGTCAAAATGGTCAAATTAGCCAAATTAGATTCAATTGAAGGGTCCAAATTGGTTTTGGAGTCATTTGAAGTGATTTTGGAGGTTTTGGAAAAGTTTGAGGTGCCAAGGGTATTTTTGTAATTTTGGCAAATTTGGGGGTATTTTGGTAATTTTAGAATTTTTGGGTAGATTTGGGCAATTTGGGTATTTTCAAATGGTTTGAAATGATTTTTAAATAAGTTTGGGTATTTTAGGTGAAATTGGGATTTTTGGCCAAATTTGAGATTTGGGGGTGTTTAGGTAATTTAGGTAGGTTTAGGGGTAAAATTTCCAAATTGGATAGAATTAGAATGTCAACCACCTTACACGAGCTATGGACCAATGAAATCCCTATTTGGGTCCTCTATGTACTGGTTTTAGCTAAACCCCAACCTAANTGAAATTGGGATTTTTGGCCAAATTTGAGATTTGGGGGTGTTTAGGTAATTTAGGTAGGTTTAGGGGTAAAAATGCCAAATTGGATAGAATTAGGGTGTCAACCACCTTACATGAGCTATGAACCAATGAAATCCCTATTTGGGTTCTCTATGTACTAGTTTTAGCTAAACCCCAACCTAAGGCTAGTGGGTCTAGGGGACCATCTACATGAGTCTCCCAAAAGATCAAGGGATCAAAGTCAACAGATTATGGTTTAGGGTTGTGAGTGGATATAGGTGATAGTGATGTAGTGAGTGAACTGATTCCAGAACAACACCTAGGGTTAACTCTGAGGTCAAACATTCTTATGGGGACTCCTCTTGAGATCCTCCATACTGACCCCACGTATTAAGTACCAGAAGTTAGGACCAATATGTGGAACTTCAAGTTGAGCACAAAAGAGTTTAGACTTTCTAAATGTGAGTGTTCCTTTTTTAGTTTTCTAAGAATAGTCAACAGGAAAGTCATATGGCTAGACCATAGACAACTAAAGGGGAAAACTAAACCTCAACCAAAAGTGAGGTCAACAAATGAACCCCCAATAGGTGTGGTGTGCTGGGCAAAGCACACCGCGCGTATTGGCGTTGACCGACGAGATCAACAAAACCAACACAGACTCCTAAGTCAGCAGACCTAGAAAGGAGGTGTAGAATCGAATGCTAACTATTCCCACTATGGAATATAGCAGGTGAATATCTGATCGAAATCAAGGAATAGAATCTCTCGCTGGGGATCTGAAAGTAGGTTTCAAATTATCAAGTTTCAGGTGTTTTCGGAGAGGGGAGTCAGTATTTGGGTACCGACTCCGATAAGGGAATTTGAAATTTAGGCATCAATTCCAACAAGGGAGAGTCGGAATTTAGGTACCGATCTCAAAAGGAGGGAATCAGAATTTAGGTACTGACCCTGAAATGAGGATTGAAATTTAAGTATCAATTCCAAAATAGAGAGAGTATGAATTTAGGTACCGACCTTAAAAGAAGAGAATCTGAAGTTAGCGACTGATTCTGGAATGAGAATTGAAATTTAGGTATCAACTCCAAAAGAGGCGAGAGAGTCAGAATTTAGGTACTGACCTCAAAAGGAGGGAATCAAAAGTTAGGGACTGATTCGAGAATGAGAATTAAAATTTAAGGATCAATATCGGAAAAACAATCAGAAGTTAGGGACCGATCTCGAAAGGAGGGAATTAGAAGTTAGGGACTAATTCCAAAATGAGAATTGAAATTTAAGTATCAATCTCAGAAAGAGAATCGGAAGTTAGGGACATACCTCAAAAGGAGGGAATCATAAGTTAGGGACTGATTCCAAAACGAGAATTGAAATTCAAGTATCAATCTTCAAATAGAGAATCAGAAGTTAGGAACCGATCTCGAAAGGAGGGAATCAAAAGTTAGGGACCGATCTCGAAAGGAGAGAATTAGAAGTTAGGGACCGATTCCAAAATGAGAATTGAAATTTAAGTATCAATCTCAGAAAGAGAATCGGAAGTTAGGGACATACCTCAAAAGGAGGGAATCATAAGTTAGGGACTGATTCCAAAATGAGAATTGAAATTCAAGTATCAATCTTCAAATAGAGAATCAGAAGTTAGGAACCGATCTCGAAAGGAGGGAATCATAAGTTAGGGACTGGTTTTAAAATGAGAATTGAAATTTAAGTATCAATCTCAAAAAGAGAATCAGAAGTTAGGGACCGACCTTGAAAGAAGGGAATCAGAAGTTGGGGACTGATTCCAAAATAAGAATTGAAATTTAAAGAACAATCTCAGAAAAAGAATTGAAAGTTAGGGACCGACCTCGAAAAGAGGGAATCAGAAGTTAGAGATTGATTTTAAAATGAGAATTGAAATTTAGTGATCAATCTCAGAAAGAGGATCGGAAGTTAGGGGCCGACCTCAAAAAGGGGGAATCAGAAGTTAGGGACAGATTCCAAAATGAGAATTGAAATTTAAGTATCAATCTTCAAAAAGAGAATTAGAAGTTAGGGATCAACCTCGAAAGGAGGGAATCAGAAGTTGGGGACTGATTTTGGAATAAGAATTGAAATTTAAGGATCAATCTCAGAAAGAGAATCGGAAGTTAGGGACCGACCTCGAAAAGAGGGAATCAGAAGTTAGGGACTGACCCCAAAATAACAATTGAAATTTAGCAAAGAATTTGTGGTGTTGAATTTATAGATATGTGCATGTGATAATATTGACATTGGTCAAGAAGATATGTGGAACTTTTGTGAGATTTAGTGCAGACAAGGAGGGTCGTGCTGCGAGAGCAAAGAGTAAGTGACCTCGAAATCGAGAGAAACAACTCAATAAATTTATTTTCATTTTTCTTGCTGTTTTTATCACGTTTAATTTTCAAAATATGTTTTCCAAAATTTAATGTTCGTTGGTTGATTTATTTTCAAAAGAGTGTTTTATTGGAACTTTATTATTAAGTTTTTATTGTTTTGTTATTTGTTCTTTGTAGTTTAGAACAAATGTATGGTTCTATGGCTCTTTATCCATCGCACAAAATGGAAATTGAACAAACAGATAAAATTCTAAAAGAGATTTCATTAATCTGCTTCAACATGTGTTACAAATTGAATACAGGCCAAAGCCTCAAAAGGTACAATATGTTGAATGCATCAAAGTACATCTAAAAATATCTCATGTTGGGTACATATCACAAGCTAAGCATATCTGGTACATATTATATCATATCGGTTGTGTTGAAATGCAGTACAAAAGGTATCCCCTGAATGTCTATCTCTGGTGGGGTGAGCTCCTGATTGAGCTGACCTACTAAACCATGCTCCAAGACAAGAGTTCCTTTTGCATGTGCTAAGAGGTACAACCCTCTCATAGCTCATAAGGAAGTAGCTCTTCCAACTCCGAGTCTGGCTGAAATCCATATGGCATTTTGCTGTCATCCATTCTTCGGAAAGTTACAGACGCCATGCGGTGTCGTACCGCTGGAATGCAGGGTCTGACAATGCCTGTTCCATTTCCTTTAAGAACTAGCGTTGAACCCACTGGTAGAGGAATCTCCACGGATCCTTTGAATTTGCCAGGGCCAATGACATCTATTTCTTTTTCGAATAAAATGTTGCTTCTGCTCGTGAAAGAGACTGTGCAAAAAGGACTCAGAAAATCATGATGGTCTATATGTGGGGGAAATGCAGTCACCCTCATCGTATATATTGATGATGCAATTGTTAAAAATATAGTAGGATGGAATTATGCTCCATCAGACCATTCTCTTGATCATCCATTTTATCATGGGAGGTAGCGGGTCCACCTTGTCGTATCTCAAAATCCTCGGGGGATTTCCTTGTTTGTCCTGGGTAAAATTATAACAACAACCACATTGTATGGTGATTCTGCCTTTTCCACACATCCATTTTCGTGGCTCAGAATAAGTACTTTCCATCAGAAGGCCTGCTCAACCCCTGTCTCATAGATCAAAAATGCAGTCGAGAATACTTCTTTCGTCGCTTTCGGAGAAGACTATGATGTACAGTTCCAAGCCTTCCAGTATGTTGATGAATCTTCCATGAACTTCTTCATAGAATTCACTTTTGTTCCCTTTACTAATTTTGTAGTATTCTGCCGTAGTGATGATCGGCGACTGTCGAGGATGCTCCCTCATTTTAATATCGGCAGGAATCCAGGCTGGTGATCCAGCGGGACATATGATTCCTCCACTGGGTGATCGGTGACCTGAAATCTATCATCGGAGGATGTGTACTCCTTCAGAGTACTATAGCGTTCTAGGTAGAGAACATTGTTGTCTGGGCATTCCACCAATGCCCCTGTAGCTGGTGTATGTGTAGAAATCTCGGCGTTGCATGTTGGGTGGGTAACCCGCAAAAAGATCATCTGAAACTCCTGGTATCTCCGACTCTGTAGCGAATTCAGACTCATCCTCTATGGCAGGCAGGCTGGAGGAAGTCTCTCTCGTATCTGGATCATAGATTTTCCCCTCAGGAATAGGAGCAAATAAAATTTTTGCCTTCTATTGTCGTCTTCTTTCTTCAAGCCAAAAAGCTCTATGTTTTCGGTGGTTGGCGTTTCTGCGTTGAGTTCTTCGCAGCGGAGCATCTGGCGGTCTTTCGTCATTAGCAGTGACTAGGCGTCCGGTCGGTGCAGTTATCATGAATGGCAGGCGACTAGTCCCCTCCATCGGATTTTGTTGTACTATCATATTTTTCCCCTTCAGTGAGGAATACTCCTTGGTGCTTATCTTTAACAACGATGGTAGCCCTTCTCTTTCTCAACGACTAACCAAGTCCATCAAGGGACTCTCATAGTCCATGTCGCCTTGACTGAAGTCCATGTCGAACTCTATGGTGCCATTTTGCGGCGCCCTTTCCTCGTTAAGTTTGAGGTTCCAACCATCTTTAAAAGCAAAAATCAGCTTCTGTCCTGACATTCTCTCTGCAGACGACAGAAAAAACATCACTGCGCTGAAATTTAGCAGGAACAAGAACAAAATAAAGCATTTTTTAGAGAAAATTTTCAGTTTATATTGGTAAGAAAATTATTTATTTATGTGTGTGTGTGTGTGTGTGTGTGTGTGTGTGTGTGTGTGTGTGTGTGTCTATATATATATATATATTGTTTAATTTAGTAAAATATCAAACTTTTAAAGGTAGAGAAGAGAAAATCGAAGTATATAGCTTCAAAAGTTTTCATTTTATTGAGGTTAATTTTATTATAAAATTTTGGACCCAGTCATAGACGTTTGGCCAAATAAATAACCCCAAAATAATCAAAATTTCAAAAAGGCAATTCCAAGCAGCGTCAAGTTGCATAGTATGTTTTCAAATATTGTCCGTTGATCGATATGGGTCTCTCGCCTCAGAAATCCACTAGCTGGTAGGCTCCTCCTGTGTAGACAATTTCTACGACAAATGGTCCTTCCCAAGTTGGCTCAAATTTTCCACCTACTTGCGGCGTGTAAGAATATGCATTTTGAGAACAAGAACGAGATCACCAATTTTGAATGTCCTTGGGCAGACCAATTTATTCATGGGCTTGTACCATCTTCGCTTGGTAAAGCTCCAAATGTTGTTGTGCTTCTAGTCATTTTCCTTCAAGACTTTCCAATTCTTCAAGTCTGAGTTTTTCACTTTCTTCTGTTTTAAGTTGATTGGCGACAACGACTCTAAGAGCTGACGTCTGGACTTCTAGCAGTAGTACAACCTCAGCCCGTACACGAGCATAAAGGGTGTACACTAAGTGGGAGTCCTGAACGTTGTTCGATAGGCCCACAAAGCTTCTAGCAATCTATTATGCCAATCTCTTTTGTTTTCATCCAGCGTCTTTTTCAAAATTTGTACCAGTGTCTTGTTGAAGGCCTCGGCTAATCCATTTGCCCTGAGATAGTAAATTTTAGAGTACCTTCACTATATTCCGTGTCGTTTGGAAAAATTATTGATTTTTATACTTTTAAAGGCTGTCCCATTGTCAGAGATTATTCTGCGTGGGACTCTGAAACGGTAGACGACTTGGCTTTTGAAGAACTGAAGGATGTGTTGTGTTGTAACCTCTCGTAATGACACTGCCTTTGCCCATTTGGAAAATTAATCTGTAGCAGCGAGTATAAATCTGCGTCCTTTAGAGGATGAAGGGTCTATCAGACCTATTATATCTGTGCCCCAACACTCGAATGACCACGAAGCAACTGTTGGTTTAGCACATTCAAAGGTTGGTGCAAGACCACCCCATGCACTTGGCACTGGTGATACCATTTAGCTGTATCCATGCAGTCGAACATCATTACCGACCAATAATATCCGAGTCTTTTGATCTTCATTTTCATCTTTGGCCCTAACTGGTGAGCGCCACACAATCCGGCGTGTACTTCTTTGACAATATTTTGTGCTTCGGCTCTGCTCAAACATCGCAGCCACATCTGATCGAATGATCTTTTGTAGAGGGCATCACCCACTATGGCATATGACATGACCCTTCTTGTGATGTGGTGTGCTATTGACTTGTCCTCCGCCAGCTTTCCAGTTTGCAAATATTCTATTAATGACTTACGCTAATCTTCGTTGATATCAGCAACCACAGTCATCATTTCTTCTTCTTTTCTGAGCTTGTGTAGATTTTCAAGATCAATTTGAGAGAAAACATGTCTTTCTTGTACTGTGATGTCAATGGAATCTTTCAGGGGACATGCTAATTCTTTTGCAAGTTTTGTTAAAGCGTCAGCATGGGCATTATCTCCCCGAGGAATCTGGTAGAAAGTTACGTTGGGAATCTGCTCGAGCAGCTTCATTGTGTACTTATGGTATTATGCTAACCTTGGTTTCAAAATCTTGTATCGTCCGACGACTTGTTGGATGACGAGTTGTGAGTCAACATAGATGACAATATCTGTTATATCCATCAAGATTGCCAACTCCAATTGGGTGAATAAGGCTTCATGCTCTACTTCGTTGTTGGTGCATGACTCTGTCAGGTGGTATGAGAACCTCAGCATACCCTTAGCTGGTGCGATGAAAACCAAACCAATTCCTGCTTTGCCTAGTATAACTGTGTCTGATCCTTTGTCTTTTCTGGCTGACGAAGCTCCGTCGAAGTACATCTCCCAGCGTTGTACACTGGAGAATTCCATTTGTAATACTTTTTCATCTGGTAACTCATCATTAAGAGGGGACCCAGCTGGAAGTGGGTTTGCAGCGAGAAAGTCTGCTAAAATATGTCTCTTGATAGCATTGAGGGGAATAAAAGTTATATCAAATTAGAATAAAATCATTGACCATCTCGCTAAACGTCGAGAGAGTGTTGGTTGGGTCATCAAATATTGCAACGGATTGACTTTTGAAATTAGGGTAATCTTATGAGAAAGCATGAAATGTCTGAGTTTCTGGGCTGCAAAAATTAATGCTAGACAATGCTTCTCAATTAGCGAATACCTTATCTCCATCGGCATTAGACGTCAATTCAAGTAATAGAGTGTGTTTTCTTTACCCTCATCATTGATTTGGGCTAAGAGGGCTCCAAGAGAATCATCCAAGGCCACGGTATAAAGTATTAACGGTTTTCCCGGGATAGGGGGTGCCAAAATAGGAGGTGTCATTAAATACTGTTTAACGTCCTCAAAAGTCCGTTGGCATTTCTCTTCCAAACAAATTTGGCATCCTTTTTAATTAATGCCGAGAAGGGCTGACACCTACCTGAGAGATTAGAAATAAAGCGTCTCAGAAATGCCAACTTCCCTTGGAAGGAGCGTAACTGTTTTAAGGTTTTGGGAGGAGGCATTTTCAAGATAGCTTTAATCGTATCCGGGTCAATCTCGATTCCCCGATAACAGACAACAAATCCTAGAAATTTCCCGGAGGAAACGCCAAAGGCGCACTTTAAGGGATTCATCTTAAGGTCGTACTGTCGTAATCATTCGAACACGATCCTCAAATCATACAAATAGTCTATTTTCTATTTACTTTTGATGACCAAGTCATCCACATAACATTCCTCTTGGTTGTGAATGAGATCATCAAAAATCTTCGTCATAGCTCATTGGTATGTCGGTCCGGCGTTCTTCAACCCAAATGCATCACTGTGTAAATGAAAATTCCGATAAGTGTCCTGAAGGCTGTAAGTGTTGCATCTTTTGAAGCCATCTTGATTTGATTGTACTCCGACGATTTATCCATAAAGGAGAAAAATTCATGTGTCAAAGCAATATCCACCATCATTTATGGTATTGGCAGCAGAAATTCATCCTTTGGACACGCTTTGTTCAGATCTCTGAAGTCAACACATACACGGATTTGTCCATTTTTCTTCTTGACAGATACAATGTTAGCTAACCACGTGAGGTATTACTCTTCTCTTATAGAGTTAGCGTCTATTAATTTCTTCACCTCGGCAATAACTTGTTGCTCTATTTCGAGGCGCATTCTTCTCGAGGCTTATTTTACTGGGGTCATATCTTTGTCCACCCCGAGTTTATGAACCGCAACCTCTGCTGACAGTCCTGACATTTCGTCATAACTCCATGCGAAGCAGTCTTTGAATTCTGTTAACATTTTAATCAATTCTAAAGATTCTTCATCGTTGAGTAGAGAACTTATAAATGTAGGTCGGGGCTGCTCTTCTGTCCCGAGGTTAATTTCCTTCAATTCATCAACAGTTGACTTGATTTTCTCCTCAAATTCTACCGGAGCATTTTCTATTAGCTGATTAGTAGAGTCATCCTCTATATCAAGGCCATCCTCTTCTGATTTATTAGTAACAACCATGTAAAATTCTGAATCATCAACTGGTTCGACTGTACCAAATCTGAGACTCTCTTTCGAGTTAGAAGTTTGACTTTTAACATCCCATAATTTTTCAAAAATTTGTAATTTATCTTTTGACAATTGTTTTGGCAAATGCCCCTGTTGAATTAACTTTTGTACAAAAGACAAAAAGTAACCAAAAGGTAATTGCATTAATTCATTAGGATTCTCATCCAAATTTACATGATTTTCAAGACTATCAGAAGTAGAAGCACGATAAAATTTGGTCGGCTTTGAACCAGTGCTACGGACTTCCTTGACCTCTAAACTCTCGACCTTTTGAGGGAGAATCAGAGTAAGAGTCATGGTGTTCACATAGCGGTTTATCCGATCATACATTGTCTCATATTCACTTCTCTCCACATCTTCTAAGGATATCTCGTACTGAGGTTTCTTCTATTTTGTCATGATTATCTCATCTTCAGAACATTCTTCATCATCAATGTTGATGGTCGGCATAGTACACTCTACGACCATGTTGGTTCTTCCTCGTCCACGTCCCTGGCCTCAACCTCGGGTGCGCGTACTAAAAAAACCCCCACCCACTTGTCGCAAAGGAGTGGTGGAAGATCGCTGAAGGAGAGTTGAATGGCCTTGCTATTATAATTCTTCTGAATCTTCACTTTTATTCGTCACAATTTCACGAGAGAAGACAATTTTCTTTGGAGGTGCGTCGTAGGCGACATCTTCATGAATGCCAACTTCATGAACTGAAAACGACTGTAAATCTCCCTTGATGCAATGTTCTTGTCCTTCCTTGTAGTACTTAATGCACTGGTGTAGAGGCGATGGAACCATGTTGTGTTCGTGAATCCACGGTCGACCAAGTAGAGCATTGAAAGAGGTCTCGGCGTCGATGATATGGAACTTAGTGGTTATTACTAGTTCTCCAATTTTCATAAGCAATGTAATTGATCCAAGAGCTTTCTCTTCCTTTTGGTTGAATCCTCTTAGCATCATTTTATCGGTCGTAAGCTTCTGAGTTTCAATGTCCAAATAGGCTAATGTCCGTAGGCTCATCAAGTTGAGAGATGCTCCAGGATCTACCAGAACTCTGGACAACACAAATCTGCCGATGTTAACGGAGATATAGAGTAGACGATTATGGTTAGCGGTACCGAGCAACAAGTCTTCATCTGTGAAGGTCACCCTAGATTATTCTTTCAACGAGCAAACTTCATCGAAGGATGTGCTAACCAACTGGGCTAAGCAAATCTCTGGGTTGAGCAACGCTGTAACCAAAGACTCTCTCATCTCCTTTGATAGAATTAGAGCGGCGTAGATACTTAATTTGGTCGGCAGCTTCCTAAGATGAGCTAGCACGTTGTAATCCACTTTGTATGATCCTCCGATCTTTACTTGGTTATGTATTTCTTCCACTGACGGAGGTGGAGGTAGCTCTTCTCGCGCTACTATTTGCTTTCCTTTATCTATCAGAGCTGTTCTCAGGGGTAATACTGTCTCGCTCCTTAAGTTCACTTCTGTAACTTATTCTTCTTGAGATATCATTATCAAATTTTCTGGTGTTTCTTCTTTGTCGGAAAGATCTAAGTTGATGGCAGGTGGCGCATCGTGGCGCTCAAGGATTGGATCTTCACTCTCGGTGCTGTCGTAATTGGTATTGTCGATGTCTTCTTCAATTTTGTTAGCGAGTTCATCAGACTCAAGTATGATTTTAGGATCATTTTGGGAATCGAGATCGAAGTTAGATTGGTCATAATCGATCACGTTATCACTATAAACAATTAAAAAGTAGCCAAAATCATAATCGTTATATTCATAAGACCCCAGAGGGACAAAAAGATAATCATAAAAGGTCAGGGGTTTGAAGATTTTCTTCCCCGAATCCGAGACAACTAATCTAGCAGACGCAACCCCTATCCTATCCCCCGTGCTATCAGTCTTCTTGGTGATATTCTTCTTCTTCTTCTTTGACAATGATGGATTTTTTGGCGAAATCTTCATCTCGATCTTGGCAGGCTGAAGACTCTGAACGGAAGCTTTCCTTGAAGCGGACTAGATCTGGTTCTCTGTACTCCATCCATCCTTTCCAGTACACGGGTTAATCAGAGAGATTGACTCAGCCAAAATCATATTTATGGAACCTTTTTTAGATTCTTTTAAATATTTTTTCGGGATTGTTATATTCCCATCTTTAAGATTTTTTCTCGAGCCAATCCTTAAAGATGAAACATTCCTCTATAGTGTGTCCAAGCAACCTGTGATATGGGCAATAATTAGGTTGATCTTTCTTATCGACCTCTTCGGGCTTCTTCGGATATGGTAATCTGAACTCGAGCTTCTTCATCAAACTTCTGAACATCTTGGATATCACTTTGTCTTTGAAGGAAAACATTACTTTCTATTGTTCTGCCAAAGATATTCTCTTATTCTCTGCTCGGTGTGATCCTCCTTGAGGCGGTCGCTGGCTGGACTGGCGAGCATGCTGTGATGACGACTGATGGGAATTTTCTGCATGTATCTTCATTGGTTTTTTTCCTTTATCAACAGTTACCACTGTTCCGGACTTCTTTTCAAAGTTTTTGGTTGCCTTGGACTTCTCGGACTTCTCATGAGAATACATATGTTTCACTTCCTCCAGTAAATTTTTGGCTTTGCTTAGCAATTTCTCGAAGGACTTGATGGTGAGTCCCTTGAGCATGAAAGCTACTGTCCCATGGATGCTCTTGAGAAAGATCTCAATCGCATGATGTTCTTGTAGCTGAGTTTCACATTTCATGTTAAGGTTTATCCACCTCAAAATGTAGCCCACTAAAGTCTTGTTGGGCTTCTGCTTCTCTACTACGAGATCTCCAATAGACACATGATGTTGCGCTCCGACAAATCTTTTTACGAACAACTGTTCTATTTCGACAAACGTCTTGATTGATTCGTTGGGTAGTTTGGCATACCAATCGAAAGCAATTCTTGACAAGTTGCTGACAAACTATCGAAAGAGTAGAGCTTCGTTACCTCCAGTATTACCACAACTAGCTCGGAAATGTGTTGTGTAGCCTGAGATTTCCAGTCCCATCAAATATCTTAAAGTTTGGCGACACAAAATAGGGTAGGGTATGACATCGAACTCCTCCGGGTAAGGTCTACCCTTTAAAAACAATGCACCACCCTTACGTTGGGCTAAGGCCTCCTAAACTTGCTCAACCATTTGTTTAAACTCCTTTTCTGGCATGGCGCTTGATGGAGAATCTTTCTTTTGTTGCTCATCTCTATTTGCTGAGGCGATTTCTCTCCTTTCATCTGTGATGTGTATAATCTCCGGTTGATTGACTTTTGGGGAGGCTAACTGTGAGGGTTGAGACTGTCCCTGAACTGTGGTCATGGCGGTCATGGAAACGGCCATCTCTTCCATTCTTTTCTCTATTTGGTTGATTTGCTCATCCCTTAGGAAAACAGCCCTACACAGCTCATCTACGTCGTTCTCTTTGATGAGGGGTTGAGTGTCGCGCGTAGATGCAGCGACTCTGGTCTCGATGACATGGATATCCATGAATNGTATCTTCATTGGTTTTTTTCCTTTATCAACAGTTACCACTGTTCCGGACTTCTTTTCAAAGTTTTTGGTTGTCTTGGACTTCTCGGACTTCTCATGAGAATACATATGTTTCACTTCCTCTAGTAAATTTTTGGCTTTGCTTAGCAATTTCTCGAAGGACTTGATGGTGAGTCCCTTGAGCATGAAAGCTACTGTCCCATGGATGCTCTTGAGTAAGATCTCAATCACATGATGTTCTTGTAGCTGAGTTTCACATTTCATGTTAAGGTTTCTCCATCTCAAAATGTAGTCCACTAAAGTCTTGTTGGGCTTCTGCTTCTCTACTACGAGATCTCCAATAGACACATGATGCTGCACTCCGACAAATCTTTTTACGAACCTGTTCTAGTTTGACGAACGTCTTGATTGATCTGTTGGGTAGTTCAGCATACCAATCAAAAGCAATTCTTGACAAGTTGCTGACAAACTATCGAAAGAGTAAAGCTTCGTTACCTCCAGTATTACTACAACTGGCTCGGAAATGTGTTATGTGCAACCTGAGATTTCCAGTCCTATCAAATATCTTAAAGTTTGGCGACACAAAACCCTTAAGGTAGGGTACGACATCAAACTCCTCCGGGTAAGGTCTACCCTTTAAAAATAATGCACCACCCTTACATTGGGCTAAGGCCTCCTAAACTTGCTCAACCATTTGTTTAAACTCCTTTTCTGGCACGGTGCTTGATGGAGAATCTTTCTTTTGTTGCTCATCTCTATTTGCTAAGGCGACTTCTCTCCTTTCATCTGTGATGTGTATAATCTCCGGTTGATTGACTTCTGGGGAGGCTAACTATGAGGGTTGAGACTGTCCTTGAACTGTGGTCATGGCGGTCATGACAACGACCATCTCTTTCATTCTTTTCTCTATTTGGTTGATTTGCTCATACCTTAGGAAAACATCCCTGCACACCTCATCTACAGCGTTCTCTTTGACAAGGAGTTGAGTGTCGCCCGTAGATGCAGTGACTCTGGTCTCGATGACATGGATATCCATGAAATATTCCTCGAGGTAATCATTGAAGTCAAAATCTTCATGATCATCAATGGAAACTCCATGTTCTCGGGCCAAGTCAGAAATCTCAACCCTGAGCTTTTCGACCTTTTCCTTAATTATTGATTCTTGTAGGATTTTGAGATCTGGAGGACTTGGCTGGATATCCTCCACTTGTTTCTCCATCTTGCTAGCAATTGTTGCAACAATGTCGGATACTTCGGACCCTGGCTTCATTCTATAATCCTGCCCTGCGGGCTTGATGGATCGTATCGGTACAACCTTGGGTATCCATACCCTTTTCTTTGACGGTGATGTCTTGAGACAGAGTGTCTCGGTAGGAACATCCGCATGTCGAAGAGAAGTATGCTCCCATGGTGCAGACCAGACACGGTACTGAGTAACCTCTTCGTCTTATCCTTCAGAATTTTAAGAACAACTTTGTGACCAGTAGTTGGTAGAATTTTCGAACCTAGACGCGACTTAATTGGTCAACGGTCTGTGAGTCTAATGGCAATAAAATTCATGGTTTTAATGGTGGTATCAACCCTGCTTCCCAAGCGGAACCAGACGAGAATGTGAATAGGTAAAGCTTCAATTTACTTTTGAGATCGCCTGGNTTATTCCTCGAGGTAATCATTGAAGTCAAAATCTTCATCATCATCAATGGAAACTCCATGTTCTCGGGCCAAGTCGGAAATATCGACCCTGAGCTTTTCGACCTTTTCTTTAATTATTGATTCTTGTAGGATTTTGAGATCTGTAGGACTTGGCTAGATATCCTCCACTTGTTTCTCCATCTTGCTAGCAATTGTTGCAACAATGTCGGATACTTCAGACCCTGGCTTCATTCCATAATCCTGCCCTGCGGGCTTGCTGGATCGTATCGGTACGACAACCTTGGGTATCCATACCCTTTTCTTTGACGGTGATGGCTTAAGACAGAGTGTCTCGGTAGGAACATCGGCATGTCAAAGAGAAGTATGCTCCCATGGTGCAGACCAGACACGGTACTGAGTAACCTCTTCATCTTATCCTTCAGAATTTTAAGAACATCCTTGTGACCAGTAGTTGGTAGAATTCTCGGACCCAGACGCGACTTAACTGGTCAACGGTCCGTGAGTCTAATGGCAATAAAATTCGTGGTTTTAATGGTGGTATCAACTCTGCTTCCCAAGCGGAACCAGACGAGAATGTGAACAGGTAAAGCTTCAGTTTACTTTTGAGATCGCCTGTCAGATCTGACGTCCTTTAAAATTTCTTTCTTCATGTGAGGGGATACTGCACATCCCGCCCGTTTGAGTAACTCGCCAACTGAACAACCTTCTTTGGCAGCTAGTCTCTAGAAAACCGTACTAACTCGGGTGATAGGAGTAGGCTTCTTCTTCTCCCCACCATGTCCATGAGGTGACGGTAAGGTAGCGGCGATCTTTTGGATACTTTTGTACCCATTAGTATGCATTAAGGGATGGAACCTACTCCCTTGCAGAAGTGGATAGATATCTGGTAATCCTGACTCTTCCTGGTGAGAAACTTCATCAACAAGTACTTTCTTAGGAATCTGGGTTTTAATAGCCCTCCAAACCTTCCGACTGCGGTTTCTCCTTTGGGTTCAGGTTAACGGTGCAGTCCTCGAACTTGATCCGATTTCAAATACTGACGACAGGACAACCAATCCTTCAGTCGGGTCTTCAACGATCATAAGTTCCTTTCCCTTAGCAGAAACGGGAACATCTGGCTTGGTAGGTGTCGTGGTGGTAATAGCCTTAACCTTCTTGTAAGAAGGGAAATCCAGAGGGCAGCTTAGGTCAAACTCAGAAGACAGTTCTTGAACCTCTAGAGAGGCGAATTTCATTATGACGAACGGAGCTTTCCCGAGAATGACCTCGAGATCTTCAAATCTCACTCCTAATTTGATGGTGGGAGCAACCTTGCAGGCACTGTGGCTCGTCAGCAGGTTGCATAAAAAGTGAGACTTGGGAACGCCATTGGAGCAGCTTCAAAAAGAAAGCTTTGGGTTAGCTATTTGGCCAACATCTCGTAATCTTAGTACGAGCACTAAAAATTAACAGAGGTTGATCTGTAAACCGGGTAAGTTTTTATTTAATTTATGGAAATTTCAAAACTTAGTAAAAATAGTTTGAAAGTAGAAAGATTTAATTAATATAAGGAAAATTAAAGAGCACACGCAACACGACACGATCAGATTTAATTTACAAAATAGCAAATTAAACTCGAAAGGAAAAAAGTGCAGTTCAAGACCAAGTGCGGGACCAACTTAACAACACACAATGACCAGGTGGAACTAGTCCACCAACACACCTATTGGGGGTCTGACCTCACAAAGATTAACAAGTCCTTAACGGTCTCCTGAACCTCCCTATTCGCAGGAGATTGAACAGACGGTCCTGAAGTCCAAAAGAGTTGACCGTACTTTCCCAAGATGGAAATGGGTAAGTATGCCAACGAAAGAAGGGTAATTTGGTCCAAGAGGGACATGGACACATTACTGATGTATGAAGACAATATTCCCTGATTTAATTGGAGAGAGAAGCTTTCCCCAACGAATTATTCAGAAGCTGTAGGCGCTATTTTGGGTGTGGAGTTGCCCGTTAGAAGCAGTNATCAAGTTGAGAGATGCTCCAGGATCTACCAGAACTCTGGACAACACAAATCTGCCGATGTTAACGGAGATACAGAGTAGACGATTATGGTTAGCGGTATCGAGCAACAAGTCTTCATCTGTGAAGGTCACCCCAGATTATTCTTTCAACGAGCAAACTTCATCGAAGGATGTGCTAACCAACTGGGCTAAGCAAATCTCTGGGTTGAGCAACGCTGTAACCAAAGACTCTCTCATCTCCTTTGATAGAATTAGAGCGGCGTAGATACTTAATTTGGTCGGCAGCTTCCTAAGATGAGCTAGCACGTTGTAATCCACTTTGTATGATCCTCCAATCTTTACTTGGTTATGTATTTCTTCCGCTGACGGAGGTGGAGGTAGCTCTTCTCGCGTTACTATTTGCTTTCCTTTATCTATCAGAGCTGTTCTCAGGGGTAATATTGTCTCGCTCCTTAAGTTCACTTCTGTAATTTATTCTTCTTGAGATATCATTATCAAATTTTCTGGTGTTTCTTCTTTGTCGGAAAGATCTAAGTTGATGGCAGGTGGTGCATCGTGGCGCTCAAGGATTGGATCTTCACTCTCGGTGCTGTCGTAATCAGTATTGTCGATGTCTTCTTCAATTTTGTTAGCGAGTCATCAGACTCAAGTATGATTTTAGGATTGTTTTGGGAATCGAGATCGAAGTTAGATTGGACATAATCGATCACATTATCACTATAAACAGTTAAAAAGTATCCGAAATCATAATCATTATATTCATAAGACCCCAGAGGGACAAAAAGATAATCATACAACGTCAGGGGTTCGAAGATTTTCTTCCCCGAATCCGAGACAACTAATCTAGCAGGCGCAGCCCCTATCCTATCCCCCGTGCTATCAATCTTCTTGGTGATATTCTTCTTCTTCTTATTCGACAATGATGGATTTACTGGCAAAATCTTCATCTCGGTCTTGGCAGGCTGAAGACTTTGAACGGAAGCTTTCCTTGAAGTGGACTAGATTTGGTTCTCTGTACTCCATCCATCCTTTCCAGTACACCGGTCAATCAGAGATATTGACTCAGCCAAAATCATATTTATGGAACCTTTTTTAGATTCTTTTAAATATTTTTTCGGGATCGTTATATTCCCATATTTAAGATTTTTCTCGAGCCAATCCTAAAAATGAAACATTCCTCTATAGTGTGTCCAAGCAACCTGTGATATGGGCAATAATTAGGTTGATCTTTCTTGTTGACCTCTTCGGGCTTCTTCGGATCTGGTAATCTGAACTCGAGCTTCTTCATCAAACTTCTGAACATCTTGGGTATCGCTTTGTCTTTGAAGGAAAACACTACTTTCTATTGTTCTGCCAAAGATATTCTCTTATTANTGGAACCTACTCCCTTGCAGAAGTGGATAGATATCTGGTAATCCTGACTCTTCCTGGTGAGAAACTTCATCATCAAGTACTTTCTTAGGAATCTGGGCTTTAATAGCCCTCCAAACCTTCCGACTGCGGTTTCTCCTTTGGGTTCGGGTTAACGGTGCAGTCCTCAAACTTGATTCGATTTCAAATACTGACGACATGACAACCAATCCTTCAGTTGGGTCTTCAACGATCATAAGTTCCTTTCCCTTAGCAGAAACGGGAACATCTGGCTTGGTAGGTTTCGCGGTGGTAATAGCCTTAACCTTCTTGTAAGAAGGGAAATCCAGAGGACTTCTTAGGTCAAACTTAGAAGATGGTTCGTGAGCCTCTAGAGAGGCGAATTTCATTATGACAAACGGGGCTTTCCCGAGAATGACCTTGAGATCTTCAAATCTCACTCCGAACTTGATGGTGGGAGCGACATTGCAGGCACTGTGGCTCATCAGCAAGTTGCAGAAAAAGTGAGAGTTGGGAACGCCATTGCAGCAGCTTCAAAAAGAAAGCTCTGGGTTAGCTATTTGGCCAACATCTCGTAATCTTAGTGCGAGCACTAAAAATTAACAGAGGTTGATCTGTAAACCGGGTAAGTTTTATTTAATTTGTGGAAATTTCAAAACTTAGTAAAAATAGTTTGAAAGTAGAAAGATTTAATTAATATAAGGAAAATTAAAGAGCACACGCAACACAACACGATCAGATTTAATTTGCAAAATAGCAAATTAAACTCGAAAGGAAAAAAAGTGCAGTTCAAGACCAAGTGTGTGACCAACTTAACAACGCACAATGACCAGGTAGAACTAGTCCACCAACACATCTATTGGGGGTCTGACCTCACGAAGATTAAAAAGTCCTTAACGGCCTCCTGAACCTCCCTGTTCGCAGGAGATTGAACAGACGGTCCTGAAGTCCAAAAGAGTTGACTGTACTTTCCCAAGATGGAAATGGGTATGTATGCCAACGGAAGAAGGGAAATTTGGTCCAAGAGGGACATGGACACATTACTGATGTATGAAGACAATATTCCCTGATTTAATTAGAGAGAGAAGCTTTCCCCAATGAAGTCGTCAGAAGCTGTAGGCGCTATTTTGGGTGTGGAGTTGCCCGTTAGAAGCAGTCGGACATCGGAATCGAAATCTCGTCANACAACAATACCACAACCAAGCAATGTATTTAATATATATATATATATATAGTTTTAGAAAAATATGAAATCAAACCGAACTCATATTTTTCATAGTTTAAACGAAAAAACACTATTTCTCAAACCCTGTATCTATCTCGAATGATAAACACAAGACTTGATGGGAGACTCGATCAAATAAACTAAGAAATATATGACATACATTTGGTCTACGAAACCATTTTTATTTGCCGATAAATTCCTTAGTTAATACGAAGAAATTAAATAGGGTTTATATTAAGCTGGGTTCAGAAAAACTTCATATAAGGGCAAGCCCCTATAGTTAATTACATCTTAGACAACCAAAGTTACCTAAGAAAACTCTTGATAAAAGTCAGGAAATGTTATCTTCGAAGAGGTCAAAGGATAGGACTTTTCAACGAAATCGGACATAGAGATGTGAAAGGGGAATGATTAAATTTGGAACATTTTGTTATAGAGTCCAAAGGAGGAAGAACTAGGGGATGTAATAGATCCAGAGAAGAACCTTGGTCACTTCCCAAGCTATCCTATTGTTTGGCTTCAGTTTTGAGGAGAAATTATTTAAATGTTTTATCTTGTCAATTTTATTAATTAGGGCTTTCATTTATGTGAACCGATCACACAAATAACTTGGAAGATATGAGGATTTAGGTCGTGACGAACGACAACCTCGGAATCTTAAGACGAGTTAGGGCTTATATTGTACAGCAGAGCTATACAAAGGCCTAAAGATGAGTTGAGGATTTATGTTGCATAAGCAAACCACCTCGAAGTTCTATGGTTTGTTGTTTAATTCTAAGAAAAAATATGGTTTTGTAGATCCTCCTGGTGTTGAAGATGGTCGTGCTGCCCACAATGCTAGCTCCAAATTCCTCGTCGTGACGAGTTTAAGTTTTCTAATGTGTCAGGTCATAATGTCAAATCAGATGTCCCTATGGTTATAGTTCTTTAAATATTATGGGATATGTTAAAGTTGATTAGAGCGACACCGGTTATGATCTTATGGTTCCCTCGGNTTAATTCTAAGAAAAAATATGGTTTTGTAGATCCTCCTGGTGTTGAAGATGGTCGTGCTGCCCACAATGCTAACTCCAAGTTCCTCGTCGTGATGAGTTTAAGTTTTCTAATGTGTCAGGTCATAATGTCAAATCAAATGTCTCTATGGTTATAGTTCTTTAAATATTATGGGATATGTTAAAGTTTATTAGAGCGACACCGGTTATGATCATATGGTTCCCTCGTTCTGGTACCACTATTTTCTATTGGATTCACTTAGTCGAAATGAATTTACTAAACTCAACTTAATGAGTTTCATACTTTCATTTAGACCATGGGAAGCCTTGTTACCAGTCGTAGGTTACTTCCTCCGAGGGATTCCCAATCATCCGATAAATACGTCTTAATTTAATTGCAATTGTGGTTTTGTGCTGTTGTGATTAAATTTTGAGTTGTTTTATATTTTGAATATTGTGACGGTGAATTTTATCTTTGTTGATTTTAGTTTTGGTTTTGGTCAAAATGGTCAAATTGGCCAAATTGTGTTCAATTGAAGGGTCCAAATTGGTTTTGGATTCATTTGGAGTGATTTTGGAGGTTTTGCGAAAGTTTAGGNTATTGTGACGGTGAATTTTATCTTTGTTGATTTTAGTTTTGGTTTTGGTCAAAATGGTCAAATTGGCCAAATCGGGTTCAATTGAAGGGTCCAAATTGGTTTTGGAGTCATTTGAAGTGATTTTGGAGGTTTTGCGAAAGTTTGGAGTGTCAAGGGTATTTTTGTAATTTTGGCAAATTTGGGGGTATTTTGGTAATTTTGGAATTTTTTGATGGATTTGGGCAATTTGGGTATTTTCAAATGGTTTGAAAGGATTTTTGAATAAGTTTAAGTAGTTTGGGTGAAATTGGGATCTTTTGCCAAATTTGGGATTTGGGGGTGTTTAGATAATTTAGGTAAGTTTAGAGGTAAAAAGGACAAATTGGAAACTTTAGTAGAATTGGGGTGTCAACCCCTTTACATGAGCAATGGACGAATGAAATCCCCATTTGCCCAATGGAATCTTTGGTAGAATTAGGGTATCAAGTTTTGGAAGCCCTATAAAAAACATTCAGAGCTAGAACCACAACTATATGCAGATGACTATGTTATATTGGTACTAAAAATTAGCTCTTTGTAGTGTGAATCATATCTTAAATTTTCATATTGTAGTTTATAAGTATTAATTTCTTTTACAGCTTTGTCATGCAGCACCTGTTATATATTTTCCTAGTAGATCATTGGTACTAGTTGAGATGCAGGATGTAATCGATGGCTTTACTGCCATATACACTAGAGAGTAAGTAAATGTTCATAAGAGTTTTAATATTATGCAGTAGTATTATATTCATTTGTCACAAGCTTTCTTTGCTAACAATGTAAACATTATATTATCGTTAATAATGATTCAATGACTGCAATAGACCGCGTGAGCATGAAGGTTGTATTACTGAATAAGTAGTTTGCAAATAAGCATGTCGATGTTTTTGTTCTTATATTGCATGAAAAAATGATCGGGTCACCTAAGTTATACAGGTCACACCTATATGCAAAGCCGCAATAATGGGTAATTACACAAGTTTAATGTATTCATATAAATTTAACTTGTACCTTCCTTGTACACTCAATTTAAAGTATCATTTTAAGTAGATGCATAGAAAACTTAATAGAACAACCTTTTGCAACATACACAAAAGAAACTGTTAAAAATATTGAAATCATATTATTTCCTATCATTGATAATCAACATTGAATTTTGTTGGTGGAATAGTTAAAAGTGAGAAAATGGATATTATACGACTCTCTACCTAACAAAATGCATAAGGACGTTGCTCACGATGTTGTAAGTATATTTAACACAATTTTTATTATCTTTGCACTATTCAAGTCAATACCATTCATAACATATTAATACCACATCCAAAAACAGTAATACCACAACCAAGCAATTACACATCAATACAACAGCAATAACACAACCAAAAAATGTCACACTAATAACACACCAACAACAATACCAAGACTAAGCAATGTTAAATCAATAACACTCCAATATTGCGCCAATAACACTCCAATACCACACTAATAACACTCCAATACAACAACCATGCAATGTAAAACCAAGCAATGTCACATCAATAACACTCAAATACAACACCAATAAGACACCAACAACAACAATACCACAACCAAACAATAATACACCAATAGCACATTAATACCACGCCAATATCACACCAATAACACACCAACAAAAGCAATACCACAACCAAGCAATGTCACACTAATAACACTCCAATACCACACAAATAACACACCATTAACAACGATACCACAACAAAGCAATTTCACATCAATAACACACAAGCACAACACCAACACCACACCAATATCGCTCCAACAACAACAATACCACAACCAAGCAATGTATTTATCAATACCATAGCAAAAACACAATAATAACACACCAATACCACAACCAAGAAATGTCACAGCAATACCACAATAATAACACACCAATAGCACATTAATACCACACCAATAACACCAACAACAACAATACAAGATCAATACCACAATAAAACATTAAACCATTAAAAACACAATAATAAAAAAATAATAACACACTAATAAGTCACTAATAACATAGCAAGAACACATCAATAACATAATACCACATAAATAACACCAACAATACAAAAATAACACAACACCAAACCAATAACACTGCAATAACACACCAAAAATACAATAAAAACACAACACTTGCAATAACATAACAATCTTAGCAATAAATCAAGAATAACACATTAATAATTTTGCAGGTCAAACTATTCACAAAAAATGTTGTTCATGCATTCAGAGGCAAACAAGATAAATGACCACTAGCATTTGTTCAGGGTCTACCTACAAAGATTAATAGCTTTGACTGTGGCATATTCGTTTGCAAGTACATGGAATTATTAGTACCGGCACAATAGGTCGATTAGAATGAGAATCTAAATTGATAGGTAGATATGCAAAGATTTTGAACTGAATTTGTCCATCATTTGTATCTGATCTATGCCTCAATAATAAAAAATTTGTCCCTTGTATCATTAAAATAACTAATTCAATAATTGTAAAAATTGCTATAAATACTAATATTATTCTTTCAGACATTTCTCTTATAATACTCATTATATCTTTTAGCATGTCACACATTGTATGTTTTTTTAGTAAATACAATGCAATTTATACAGTTTTTTAGCATATACGTTTTTTTGTTTGTTACTTTAATAAAAAATGTGTTTGTTTAAAAACAATCTTTTATAATGTTGTTTATAACATTAATAACACGACGAAAATACAACTAACACGGGAAAATTCCTATAACACTGTAGTATAACACCGAAAATATTCTCATAACACTTTGGTGCGTGCGTCCATAACATCATGGAATAACATGACAAAAAATTTCCATAACATTGCGGTATAACATGGGGGAATATTTCCTAAACACCTCGGCATAACACCAGAAATATTCTGATAACACCACGGTCAGTCCATAACTAGCAGAATATTCTCATAACATTGTTTTGTGTTATTATGATGTTATTCAGGTGTTACTGTGGTAGTATGAGGTGTAATTATGTTATTGTGGTGTTATTGAGGTGTTGTTCAGGTGTTATTATTGTAGGGTTGGTATTGATGTATTATTGAAGTGTTATTGTAGTGTTATTCAGGTGTTATTAGAGTGGCNACAACACCAAACCAATAACACTGCAATAACACACCAAAAATACAATAAAAACACAACACTTGCAATAACATAGCAATCTTAGCAATAAATCAAGAATAACACATTAATAACTTTGCAGGTCAAACTATTCACAAAAAATGTTGTCCATGCATTCAGAGGCAAACAAGATAAATGACCACTAACATTTGTTCAGGGTCTACCTACAAAGATTAATAGCTTTGACTGTGGCATATTTGTTTGCAAGTACATGGAATTATTAGTACCGGCTCAATAGGTCGATTAGAATGAGAATCTAAATTGACAGGTAGATATGGAAATATTTTGAACTGAATTTGTCCGTCATTTGTATCTANTGGGGGTATTTTGGTAATTTTGGAATTTTTTGATGGATTTGGGCAATTTGGGTATTTTCAAATGGTTTGAAATGATTTTTGAATAAGTTTAGGTAGTTTGGGTGAAATTGGGATCTTTTGTCAAATTTGGGATTTGGGGGTGTTTAGATAATTTAGGTAAGTTTAGAGGTAAAAAGGACAAATTGGAAACTTTAGTAGAATTGGGGTGTCAACCCCCTTACATGAGCTATGGACCAATGAAATCCCCATTTGCCCAATGGAATCTTTGGTAGAATTGGGGTATCAAGTTTTGAAAGCCCTATAAAATACATCGAGAGCTAGAACCACAACTACTATGCAGATGATTGTTATACTGGTACTAAAAATTAGCTCTTCGTAGTGTGAATCATATCTTAAATTTTCATATTGTAGTTTATAAGTATTAATTTCTTTTACAGCTTTGTCATGCAACACCTGTTATATATTTTCCTAGTAGATCATTGGTACCAGTTGAGATGCAGGATGTAATCGATGGCTTTATTGCCATATACACTAGAGAGTAAGTAAATGTTCATAAGAGTTTTAATATTATGCAGTAGTACTATATTCAATTGTCACAAGCTTTCTTTGCTAACGATGTAAACATTATATTATCATTAATAATGATTTAATTACTGCAATAGACCGCGTGAGCATGAAGGTTGTATTACTGAACAGGTGGTTTGCAAATAAGCATGTCGATGTTTTTGTTGTTATATTGCATGAAAAAATGATCGGGTCACCTAAGTTATACAGGTCACACCTATATGCAAAGCCGCAATATTGGGTAATTACACAAGTTTAATGTATTCATATAAATTTAACTTGTACCTTCCTTGTACACTCCATTTAAAGTATCATTTTAAGTATATGCATAGAAGACTTAATAGAACAACCTTTTGCAACATATCACAAAAGAAACTGTTAAAAATATTGAAATCATATTATTTCCTATCATTGATAATCAACATTGAATTTTGTTGGTGGAATAGTTAAAAGTGAGAAAATGGATATTATACGACTCTCTACCTAACAAAATGCATAAGGACGTTGCTCACGATGTTGTAAGTGTATTTAACACAATTTTTATTATCTTTGCACTATTCGAGTCAATATNGAACCACATTAACACATTAATATCATTTAGAGCTCACTTAATGAAACCCTCAATAGTTTGGTATATGTTCCTGTTGGTTGAGATGCATCGTATTCCTATCATATTGAAGAAATTAGAAGTGAAATTTTAAGAAAATATTTTAAAGAAAAAATAGTCTAATGTTACTGAATTTCAATTATATGCTAGTGAATTTCAGATATATACTTGGCTGAGACAATCTAACATTTCAAAAAAACTTGCCTCGCAAGGAATACCAGGTTCTCTGTTTGTTGATGCTACTTGATATTTTCCTATATGCAATGGTTAAGGTTAAAAAAAGACAATAACACATAGATTAAAGCGGTTTAGATTGTAAAAATATATGTTGTTTGCTCCCCTATCAACTTTGTTGTAGAAATTCCTTCAGCTCATCTTTGCTGGGTCATTCAAATTGTATTGGGTATTTGGCGCTTTTCACTATATTTTTTTCTTTACTTGAGGTGGTTTTTCAGTTAATGCCTCATTAAGATTTCCAGAGAGATTTTTAAATGTTTCCTAAAGCATCTGCTCGATTATTTCATTTCCTTGTGCTTTATTAATGAGTTGGGTTGCAAACTTATGAAGGAGTGAGCAAAATAGTAGATCGCTTGAAGAACTGGTGGTCATTTGGGACTTCTTCATATATTTGTAACCAAACATGTTATAAATGTTCCTTTTAGTGTGAACAGACCATCGTAATAAGAAATATTTTTCGGAAATCAGCTTTATCTTAACCACATTAAGAACATATAGAGAGTGAGAACACAATAACCCCATCATTTCAAACTTTTTACAACTGCAAGTGACCACAAAATTAATGTTGTCAAGTTTCACAATTTTGGGCTTGCGTATCTTTATCCCTTGATTATCCAAATTCCTTACATAATATTCTGAGTCACTCTCTGTGGAAAATTCAACGGTAAGTCCACATAGCCCATTAAATAGCTCTTACTGGAACATTAAGTACAGCTTCCTCAAATAAAATGAGATAGTTTGCTTCAAGACTAGGTTGGTTTTAACCACAGGCGTAGTGACGGATTGATCACATTTGAAATCTTTGTCCTTCTCATTCTGGCGTCAAGATTTCATTTTATTTTCAGGACCAACAAATGAATTAGTGAGACAACTCGTAGGTTTGGAAACACCATGACTAACATTATTTGTGGACTTACTTCTTTACGTTGATAATATTCTCATTCCAAATATTTCATTATTGAAGGTTGTTGACCATTTATGTCTGATATTGTACATGTCATCTAACCAAACGTTGCTGTGTAGGTACCCCTTCTCAATCATTGTGGACTAACTTTCTTCAAACTCCTCTTTGGAATCACACTTGCTCATGCATTTGTAAGAAAAATCACTCACTCTTGATACACATACCACAATGCATTTTTTAAGAAAATTTCTTGTGTATATGTTGACATAATCTGTGTCAAGTCTGTGGGAGAATTTTTTATGGCTCTTGCCATCGTTTGATCCTAATCAGTGAAAATTATCGTTGGATATTTGCCACACATTATTTGAATAAATGCATTGAATAACCAAATGAATGAATCAATGATCTTCTCAGACAAAAAACCAACTCTAGAGTGTTTTGCTAGTGGTCGTTAACCCCCACAAAAGGAGCACAACATAAATTATACTTATTTAATTTATAGCTTGCATAAAAATTATTACATTCCCAAAACAATCATAATCAAGTATGGATAACTCGTCACTCCAAAAAAAACTTGAGCCTATCACACTCATCGGTTTGGAAATTCCACACAAACATGGTATCCTCACTTTGCCTCTTCATGATCAATTGCATTAGAGAATTGAATCTCGTTGTTCTATTCTTTCCTTCTTTCTCTTTGAATAAAATTGAATGCATCTCTCTTTGTGCATTCTAAGTTCTCCACACCCACAACCTCTGTAGCCATAAAATTATAAGCATCTGTTGCTATGATCCTTGATCCTGTCATTGATCTCAGCACATCTGCATCTAACACGCTTATCATCCTGATGGAATGCAGAATATGCTTATCACAAGTTTCGGTCAGAGGGTGGTTGTGACTTTCAATGAATTTCTTCACTGTCAATTTGCCTTCAACATAAACGACATATTAAACCATGTCTTGACAACTAGTCCTGTCTGTTTTTTTTAACTTCACCGTATTGGTGAAGTTTGCTCCTTATGGCAAGCTTTTCCACAAATAAAATATTTGATCTTAATTTTCTTAGAGTTAGGCCAATAGCTGTTATGATCATTTCTAACAGTGAATACTACATTATGTGCATAGCCACAATAGCTTTCACATGCTTCTTGATCATTGTGGACAACACTGCAAAGAAATTTCTTTTTAATTGGATCATTGCATGCATTTCCATATTACAAATTTGCACAATAATTTATCGATGGTCAGATATAGAAAAAATACCACAATAACACCAAAGAACACCATACTAACACTACAATAACACCTCACTAACATCACATTAAACAACTCAATAACACTGCAGTAACACAATAATAACGTGCATACTAACACAACAATAACAACACAACACAAAAACTCGACAATAACACCACAATAACACAACAGTAACACCATAATAACACAACAATACAACCCACAATAAGATCAAAATAACACCACAATAATATCCCAATAACATCACAATAACACCACAATTACACAACACTAACACAACACAGCAAAAACACAACAATAACACCACAATAACACTACAATAAAAAAAACTAAATAATAACACATAACAAACTAGAATAACAACACCAAAAGAACAAAACATCATAATAACACCCTAACAACACCAACAAAATAATAAAATAACACCAGAATAACACCACAAAAAAATCAGGCATAACACCAAAGTAATCCTAAACCCTAAAGAAAAATAACAACACTAAACACCATAATAACAAAAAAATAACATCAAACTAATTTAAAACTAAAACACCTAACAAAAACTAACTAAAACTAGCATAACATGAAACTAATAAAAAGCTCACCAAAATTAAACTAAACTGAACTCACCTCCCATTGAAACTCTTTGACATTATTTCTTGAGTTCATCACCAATAATTCTTCATCGCGAGAGGAATCCAACGCACCTACTAGGAACCCTAGCTACCCGAGTCATCAAAGGCAAGAAGAAAATCTAACACGACAAAATGCGCTTTTGCAGACTGGCAGGAGAAGAAAATGCAAAAAATCACTTTTAGACGGGATTCACTTTCGAAAAAAATGTACTTTTTGGCTTTTTGGTGGTTGGATGAGGACTGGGTTGCGCTACAAAAAACATTTTTTAAATTTTGTCGACGGTGGGGCCGAACAGCTGTGTCGAATCACGAGCGAATGAGAGTTTTTTTTAAGGTGGTGGGACCGGGTTAAATCATTTGACTCCGGACATGTCAAGGAGCAAAAAACTTATGAGGTAAATTTAATGTTTTCATAAATTAATATATTATATTATAAATAATTATATACATGTGCCAAAGAATGTATATTTAATTAATGAGAAGTTTTAATTAACAAGGATTCTAATACAGAGATTTTTGACTTTGAATGAGAAGTTTGTGAAGCAAGAGAGGTGATCAATCTCAAAACCTATAAGATAAATGTAAAGCCTTATGTTATTATTAAAACAAACGATATAATATGCTAAAGTAATTAATGATTTTAAATTTATTTAGATTTGAAAGTGTGAAAGATGTTATATTTTTATTTATGACACATTTATTTTAATAACTTATGAGATTTATTTTTGATAACTTAAGCTATTAATTTTCATAACTCATAACTTATGTCATAAATTATGACAACTTATGATATTTATTTTGATAACCTAAGTCATTAATTTTCTTAACTCATAACTTATGTCATAACTTATGATAACTTATGATATTTATTTTTGTAACTCATATAACCCTTAAAATAAATAAATGTTACTAACTTATTTCATTCATTTTATTAATAAAAATAAATTAATTTATTAAATTATCATAAATCCTATTGGTTAGTAACCCCCTTGATGGATGGTGGTTAAATAGAGCATGAATTTGAGAATGGGTCCTCTCTCTACCCACACACCTTGTACATTTCTCTCCATCAGAAAGTACAGAAAGTTTTAAGGGATAAGGGAGAGAAACTCTATCTCTTCAAGATCAAATTTGTTCATCATGAATACAGGTATGCGTCACTTTATTTTTACATATGTAAAAATCATGAATTTAAAAGATCTTGGCTATTATGTACTTTTCTTCTTAATTTGTGTATAAAGTTGAAACATGAATTTTCTAACATGTGGTATCAGAGCCTTGATTACTAAATTTATGATTTTTCATATGATTTTATTAAATTTCCGCTGTGAATTAGATTTTTAATTAGATCAATAAAACTAAAGTAAATTGATATGATTGAAATTATTATTTATTTAATGTCTATGTAATGTTTAATTTGTTAGTCACCAAAGTGACCAAATTAATAAGTTTAATAGACGTTAAATTAAATAAATTCAATTAATCAAGAGTATGTGATGCTTGTTATGAAATAATTTAATATTTTATTATTTTAAAAAAAAAATCGTTGATTATAAACTATTTTTAGATCGCCCAAAGGTTGATCATTTGTTTTATAATCATTGAATATAATTGTAGTCTATTTATATACTAAGTTAAGGTATGTTTATATATCCAAAGATAATAGACATGTCTAACTTGAGTACAAGCAATTATCAATTATATTAAATTTAAGTCAAGCATCAATTATGTTTATTATCGTGTATTGTTATATCACCCAAAGGAGATTTCAATACGCTATTATTATTATGATCATTATTTTAATCTGATTTTATATGAATATCTATGTAAGTTTAATGTTCGAAGCATTAATATACGAGCATGTTTTATTTATTTGCAGTAACTACTCCTGTTTCTCTTCATTCGCAAGCTACATCTATTCAAACTTTCAATGGGCTTAATTTCTCTGAATGGCGTGAGCAAGTCCAGTTTCACCTTGGTGTTCTGGATCTTGATTTATCACTTACGACTGAGAAACCCCCTGCTCTTACTGATTCTAGCAGTGCTGAGCAAATATCTTTCTATAAAGCTTGGGAAAAATCGAATAGATTAAGCTTAATGTTTATGCGAATGACTGTAGCAAACAACATAAAGTGTACATTTTCTAACACTGAAAGTGCTAAGGAATTTATGAAATTTGCTGAGAATTGTTCTCAGTCTGACTCTGCTGATAAGTCTCTTGCTGGGACACTATTAAGTACGTTAACCAACATGAAATTTGATGGTTCTCGTACCATGCATGAGCATGTCGTTGAAATGACGAACATAGCAGCAAGACTTAAGACCCTAGGAATGGAAGTGAATGAAAATTTCCTTGTGCAATTTATCATTAACTCCTTGCCTCCTGAGTATGGTCCATTTCACATGAACTACAACACTATGAAAGATAAGTGGAATGTGAATGAACTACAATGTATGCTCATTCAAGAGGAAGCAAGGCTTAAGAAAGGAACAAATCACTCCATTAATCTCATGGGTAATCAAAGAAGAGCTGTAAAGAAACCTGGAAAGAAGAATGGGAAGGGCAAGCAAGGACCACTAAAGATTAATGTGTCATCTGCCCCAATTCACAAAGAGGAATACAAAGGAATTAAGTGTCACTTTTGCAGAAAGCCTGGACACTATCAAAATGAGTGTCAAAAGCGCAAAGACTGGTTCGAAAAGAAAGGTAAACCTTGTGTTTCTGTATGTTTCGAATCAAATTTGGCAGAAGTTCCTTATAATACCTGGTAGATTGATTCTGGTTGTACCACTCATATTTCTAATACGATGCAGGGATTCCTTACAACCCAAATCATAAACCCAAATGAACAATTTGTCTTCATGGGAAACCGAGTCAAAGCGTCAGTTGAAGCTATTGGAACCTATCGGTTGATTTTAGATACTGGACATCATTTAGACCTTTTTCAAACATTTTATGTCCCTTCTGTTTCTCGTAATTTGATTTCGTTGTCTAAACTTGATTCTATTGGATACTCATTTAAATTTGGAAATGGTTGTTTCAGTTTGTTTAAACACAATCGTCTCATAGGTTCTGGTATTCTTTGTGATGGCCTATACAAGCTTAAACTTGATAACCTTTTCTCTGAGAATTTGATGACTTTACATCATAATATTGGTACTAAACGTGGTTTTGTGAATGAAAGTTCAGCTTATTTGTGGCATAAACGTTTGGGTCATATATCCAAAGAAAGAATTGAAAGATTAGTAAAGAATGAAATCCTTAATAAATTAGATTTTACTGATCTTGGCATCTGTGTGAATTGTATTAAAGGAAAACATACAAATCACACACTTAAGAAAGCCGCCACAAGAAGCACACAGCTCCTTGAAATTATACACACTGATATTTGTGGACCTTTTGATGTTCCATCTTTTGGTGGAGAGAAATACTTTATCACCTTTATTGATGATTTTTCACGTTATGGGTATGTCTATTTATTGCATCAAAAATCTCAAGCTATAGATGCCTTAAAGGTGTATATAACTGAGGTTGAGAGACAATCAGACAGAAAAGTGAAAATTATTAGGTCTGATAGAGGGGGTGAATATTATGGAACTTACAATGAATCTGGACAATGTCCAGGTCCATTTGCTAAATTCCTTCAAACTAATGGCATATGTGCTCAATACACTATGCCAAGAACACCACAACAAAATGGTGTTGCAGAAAGGCGGAATTGTACTCTAATGGAAATGGTTAGGAGTATGATGAGTAATCCTTCTTTACCCTCATCATTATGGATGCATGCTTTAAAGACCGCTACAAATTTATTAAACAGGATTCCTAGTAAGGCAGTTCCAAAGACTCCTTTTGAACTATGGACAGGAAGGAAACCTAGTTTAAGGCACCTACATGTTTGGGGTTGCCCAGTGGAAATAAGGTTATATAATCCACATGAAAAGAAATTAGACTCAAGAACAACCAGTGGTTTCTTCAGTGGTTATCCAGAAAAATCTAAAGGGTATAAATTTTATTGTCCTAATCACAGTACAAGAATTATTCAAACTGGAAATGCTAAGTTCATTGAAAATGGTGAAATTAGTGGGAGTTTGGAACCACATAAAGTAGAGATCCAAGAAATTAGGGTTCAAGTTCCTTTACCCCNGAACCACATTAACACATTAATATCATTTAGAGCTCACTTAATGAAACCCTCAATAGTTTGGTATATGTTCCTCTTGGTTGAGATGCATCATATTCCTGTCATATTGGAGAAATTAGAAGTGAAATTTTAAGAAAATATTTTAAAGAAAAAATAGTCTAATGTTACTGAATTTCAATTATATGCTAGTGAATTACAGATATATACTTGGCTGAGACAATCTAACATTTCAAAAAAATTTGCCTCGCAAGGAATACCAGGTTCTCTGTTTGTTGATGCTACTTGATATTTTCCTATATGCAATGGTTAAGGTTAAAAAAAGACAATAACGCATAGATTAAAGCAGTTTAGATTGTAAAAATATATGTTGTTTGCTCTCTTATTTTTCTCTCAATACCCTATCAACTTTGTTGTAGAAATTCCTTCAGCTCATCTTTGTTGGGTCATTCAAATTGTATTGGGTATTTGGCGCTTTTCACTATATTTTTTTCTTTACTTGAGGTGGTTTTTCAGTTAATGCCTCATTAAGATTTCCAGAGAGATTTTTAAATGTTTCCTAAAGCATCTGCTCGATTATTTCATTTCCTTGTGCTTTATTAATGAGTTGGGTTGCAAACTTATGGAGTGAGCAAAATAGTAGATCGCTTGAAGAACTGGTGGTCATTTGGGACTCCATATATTTGTAACCAAACATGTTATAAATGTTCTTTTTAGCGTGAACAGACCATCGTAATAAGAAATATTTGTCGTGAATCAGCTTTATCTTAACCACTTTAAGAACATATAGAGAGTGAGAACACAATAACCCCATCATTTCAAACTTGTTACAACAAACTTGTTACAACTGCAAGTGACCACAAAATTAATGTTGTCAAGTTTCACATATTGGGCTTGCGTATCTTTATCCCTTGATTATCCAAATTCCTTACATAACATTCTGAGTCACTCTCTGTGGAAAATTCAACGGTAAGTCCACATAGCCCATTAAATAGCTATTACTGGAACATTAAGTACAGCTTCCTCAAATAAAATGAGACAGTTTGCTTCAGGACTAGGTTGGCTTTAACCACAGGCGTAGTGACAGATTGATCACATTTGAAATCTTTTTCCTTCTCATTCTGGCGTCATGATTTCATTTTATTTTCAGGACCAACAAATGAATTAGTGAGACAACTCGTAGGTTTGGAAACACCATGAATAACATTATTTGTGGACTTAATTCTTTACATTGATAATATTCTCATTCCAAATATTTCATTATTGAAGGTTGTCGACCATTTATGTCTGATATTGTACATGTCATCTAACCAAACGTTGTTGTGTAGGTACCCCTTCTCAATCATTGTGGACCAACTTTCTTCAAACTCCTCTTTGGAATCACACTTGCTCATGCATTTGTAAGAAAAATCACTCACACTCTTGATACGCATACCACAATGCATTTTTTAAGAAAAATTCTTGTGTATATGTTGACATAATCTGTGTCAAGTCTGTGGGAGAATCTTTTATGGCTCTTGTCATCGCTTGATCCTAATCAGTGAAAATTATCATTGGATGTTTGTCACACATTATTCGAATAATTGCATTGAATAACCAAATGAATGAATCAATGGTCTTCTCAGACAAAAAACCAACTCTAAAGAGAGTGTTTTGCTAGTGGTCGTTAACCCCCACAAAACGAGCACAACATAAATTATACTTATTTAATTTATAGCTTGCATAAAAATTATTACATTCCCAAAACAATCATAATCAAGTATGGATAACTCATCACTCCAAAAAAAACTCGAGTCTATCACACTCATCGGTTTGGAAATTCCACGATCATGTTTGCCTCTTCATGATCAACTACATTAGAGAATTGAATCTCGTTTTTCTATTCTTTCCTTCTTTCTCTTTGAATAAAATTGAATGCATCTCTCTTTGTGCATTCTAGGTTCTCCACACCAAAAACCTCCGTAGCCATAAAATTATAAGCATCTGTTGCTCTGATCCTTGATCCTGTCATTGATCTCAGCACATCTGCATCTAACACGCTTATCATCCTGATGGAATGCAGAATATGCTTATCACAAGTTTCGGTCAGAGGGTGGTTGTGACTTTCAATGAATTTCTTCACTGTCAATTTGCCTTCAACATAAACGACATATTAAACCATGTCTTGACAACTAGTCCTGTCTGTTTTTTTTAACTTCACCGTATTGGTGAAGTTTGCTCCTTATGGCAAGCTTTTCCACAAATAAAATATTTGATCTTAATTTTCTTAGAGTTAGGCCAATAGCTGTTATGATCATTTCTAACAGTGAATACTACATTATGTGCATAGCCACAATAGCTTTCACATGCTTCTTGATCGTTGTGGACAACAATGCGAAGAAATTTCTTTTTAATTGGATCATTGCATGCATTTTCCATATTACAAATTTGCACAATAATTTATCGATGGTCAGATATAGAAAAAATACCACAATAACACCAAAGAACACCATACTAACACTACAATAACACCTCACTAACATCACATTAAACAACTCAATAACACCGCAGTAGCACAATAATAACGTGCATACTAACACAACAATAACAACACAACACAAAAACACGACAATAACACCACAATAACACCACAATAACACCATAATAACACAACAAGACAACACCACAATAAGTTCAAAATAACACCACAATAACATCTCAATAACATCACAATAACACCACAATTACATAACACTAACACAACACAGCAAAAACACAACAATAACACCACAATAACACTACAATAAAAATTACTAAATAATAACACATAACAAACTAGAATATCACCAAAAGAACAAAACATCATAATAACACCCTAACAACACCAACAAAATAGTAAAATAATACCAGAATAACACCACAAAAAAAATAGGCATAACACCAAAGTAATCCTAAACCCTACAGAAAAATAACAACACTAAAAACCATAATAATACAAAAATAACATCAAACTAATTTAAAACTAAAACACCTAACAAAAACCAACTAAAACTAGCATAACACGAAACTAATAAAAAGTTCACCAAAATTAAACTAAACTGAACTCACCTCCGATTGAAACTCTTTGACATTATTTCTTGAGTCCACCAATAATTCTTCATCGCGAGAGAAATCCAAGGCACCTACTAGGAACCCTAATTACCCAAGTCATCAAAAGCAAGAAGAAAACCTAACACGACAAAATGCGCTTTTACAGACTGACAGGAGAAGAAAATGCAAAAAAACACTTTTGGGCGGGATTCACTTTCGAAAAAAATGTACTTTTTGGCTTTTTGGTGGCTGGATGAGGGACGGGTTGCGCTACAAAAAACATTTTTTAAATTTTGTCGACGGTGGGGCCGAACAGCTGTGTCGAGTCACGAGCGAATGAGAGTTTTTTTTAAGGTGGTGGGACTGGGTTAAATCATTTGACTCCGCACATGTCAAGGAGCAAAAAACTTATCAGATAAATTTAATGTTTTCATAAATTAATATATTATATTATAAATAACTATATACATGTGCCAAAAAATGTATATTTAATTAATGAGAAGTTTTAATTAACAAGGATTCTAATATAGAGATTTTTGACTTTGAATGAGAAGTTTGTGAGCAAGAGAGGTGATCAATCTCAAAACCTATAAGATAAATGTAAAGCCTTATGTTATTATTAAAACAAACGATATAATATGCTAAAGTAATTAATGATTTTAAATTTATTTAGATTTGAAAGTGTGAAAGATGTTATATTTTTATTTATGACACATTTATTTTAATAACTTATGAGATTTATTTTTGATAACTTAAGTTATTAATTTTCATAACTCATAACTTATGTCATAAATTATGACAACTTATGATATTTATTTTGATAACCTAAGTCATTANTTAAAACAAACGATATAATATGCTAAAGTAATTAATGATTTTAAATTTATTTAGATTTGAAAGTGTGAAAGAATCCGATAAATTCCTTAGATTTCAGGAAAATGTGCAGCAAGGCTTTCAAGAGTGATACGGTAAGAATTTACAAGATTTATGTATTGATTGTATAAGTTAGTTAATTAATGGAGTTACTAATTTCATTTCTGTAATATTTATGAATTAACTTTAGTAATTTTAATTAATCAAACCATTGAATTAAAGATAAAAAATAAAGTGCTAGGGCAAGTATCATAAAGTAAAAGGATAAACTTTTTCAAAAGACTTTTAATAGCAAACCATAGTGATTATTTTCTTTTATGTATTAAACTACTATTTTATTAAATAAATAAATCTTTTATTAAATGGTTAAAAACAAGTATTTCATTAATATCTGGCATTTTCAAAGTCTCATATTATATAAGAATTGGGAGGAAATAATTCACATAGAAAAGTATATTTTAAATTACTTTAGTTGATATGAAATGTTAAGTAAAAAATTAAGTCAAACAGGATTACCCCCAGATTGTACTGGCAGTGAATGCAATGTGCTCATGCACGTTAAGGAAAATGGTAAATGTGTACTATCATGCACAATTTAAGCGTAACTTAGGGTACAATTTTGAGGGTATCTACCAACACATTTTTCAGGATACCTTCGAGTACGACGGTAATCCCTTGATAACTATTAAAGATGTTAAAATGGTAAAGACATAATGTGAAACATGACAAAATAAAATTAAAATAAAATTTTAAGGTTTAATAAATTAATAAGCTGCATTTTCTTTTCGGCATTCATGCATAGCATAAGCATCGTAATTTAATGCATATTATATTATAAATACTCATTAAGGGTCTGTTTGAGGCAGCTGTTGATTATTTATAATCTGTTGATAAGCAAATTATTCTGATAATCTGCAGATTATCAGAATAGTCTGGCTTGTTGGTTGGGGCAGTTTATCCAGAATAGCTTATTGGTAGTTATGGTTGTATAAATGACCTTCTTGCCCTTATCTGGTAAAACTATTTGAGGCAGCTTATTCATAATATCTTATTGGTACTAAACAAGCATTTAGTGCAGAAACATAAATTCACCCTAGATGAATTACATTCCATGACATATAATTCTCACATTCTCGTTAGCACCATAAAAAATAAAAACAAGATAAAGACAAGTACAACTACAATGAGAAATATTAAAATATTCAACTTCAAACTCTGATGACGTCGGTCCTCAGCTGCACTATCAACCTGGGAAAACATCGTATTCCCATCAATGCTAGCAGTGTAACAGATTGGAGTTTCGACCCATCGGAAGAAACCACAACGAGCTGAAACACCCCTGCGACAACCGTAGAACTATCTCACACTGCTATGAGGTTGACGTGACGTAAGTAAGGGAGTCGGTAATCCACAGTAACACAAAACAAATTTATATGTCACTGAACTCCTGATGATATATCTGCGAAAAAAAGAAACAAAAAATTCGACTATCAGATCTTTAAAAAAAAGACAAAAAAGAAACACTACAAAATGACTGTATAGTGTACAAAGAGATGAGAAACTTGGTGGATTAGCTGCCATAGATAACATCTGCTATAGACTCCCTCAGTGCAGTCATCTCAACCACACCCTCAGCGTCATTAACTTCAAATTCACTGTAGTCATTGTCCTTCTCAGGAACTGAAGGTGCAATCATAGTATCTAATTATTCTTCAAATATATTCAGCTGATCGTTATCTGCCATATTGAAGTTTGTATCTGAATGTGAAGGATGTCGTCGGATAAAGTTATGAAGTGTCATTCTTGCCACCACAATATGCACCTGCTTCTGAAATGGATATGCTGACATATCACGTAATATGACCCATTTTTTCTTCCAAACCCCAAAAGTTCTTTCAATTATGTCATGTAAAGAGTGACGTTTGTTAAACATCTCTTTCCTTCCACGAGCTGTGTCACTTGCTCGTTCAAAGTCAGGAATATGATACCTAGTGTCTGGAAATGGTTTCAGAGAACCCCTCAGCATAGGTTATCCAGCATCAACCAAATAGTATTTTCCTGTTTCAGTACAACATTGTTATTAGTAATAATTACCAACATATAAAAATTTTACTGCTGGAAAACAAATACCTGAAGATTCAAACGCATCCAGGAGCCGATCAAATGAATCTTTTACAAATGTGTCATCTCCTTTCCTCTTTCTTCCTAGCCTGGGCCTCTTCATCTGTGAGTTTGACTCCCCCATCTCCCTTTGGTTAACACTATGTATTTCTTCCTCAACTGTCATCAATTCTGGTGGAAAGTCATCGGGTATTCCTGCAAATCCCGTCTCACTCGGGCTGAAAGCATATTTCCCCGTTGCCACCACCCCCTTGAACATTCTATCAAGTTTATCTTAAAAATCAGGATCAATGTCGCACTGCTTGTATTTTTTTGCCATAGGTATTGCCTGAAACAACATGTTTGGTTGAACACCATAATATTGAGTAAATGATGAAATGCACAAATTGAAAAATTAAGTTGTACCTCTAATTTCTCGGCCCACCATTCATCCGGAGCATCAATTGTCCTTTTTAATGGATCCCACCCCAGCCCGTTGATCCACGTTTTAGCTCTTTCCAAATCTTCCATTTTTTTTTCAGTTGATCTCATTTATTTTTAAACTTAAGTCGATCATAATCCCTTCCAGTCAGTTCTTTAAACCTCTTTGATATATTCAGCCAACCTTCCTTGTTAATATACGTTGTTGGTCTATTTCCCAACTCTATTTCTTAATACATAAATCACAAAAAATGTTGGTTACTTGTTTATCCCACAATGCGGAAGGACCCCCTTCTTTAGACATGTTGAAACTATAAGGAACAATAGTTTAATGCTCAAAGAATCTCCGCAGTGTTGAAATTAAAAAAAACAAAATAAAAAACAAGTACACAAAAGAATTACTTGGTTCAGTTGACCTATGTCTACGGAAGAAAAGGCACGAATGTTTTTTATTATCAATTTGTTGAGGATACAACATTACATAGTGCAGAAACACCTTAAACCAAAACAAATAGAAGCATCTATGCTTCTAGGTATAATAGCTAACCATCCATATATGCACTGTAACACATCCCTTCTAGACAGTAACAAAGCCCATAAAAAACCTCCTTACTTTGCTTAGCCAAGGGTCAATTAAAGGCATATCATCTCGATAATATTAATTGACATGCATAATGAAACTATTTGCAATCATTATGACATAGCATAATGAATTAATTGACAGGCATATTGACATGCATAGTGACATAGCATAATGGTCAAATAAAAATTTAACAACGAGCAATAGAACACCATGCCAGGCAACAATGTTACTCAATAGAACCAGTCAACAATCCCAGGCAATAGAACCAGGCAATAATTTCATCAATAGTGATATTTTAAAAACAAAAAATGAACAACTAGCAATACGACATACGGTATACCAAAATTCAGCCACCTTGTCAGGCTCAGAATTCAGAACAGCAACTTCAGTTACCAAATTTGTCTATGCATACCAACAATGCACCCAACAAAGGCAACTTTTAGAACATGTAAAGATCATTTTCGAATGACAGATTTCCCAATTTTAAAAAATGTTTCTAACTCAAATACTAACAACGTGAGTTGAGGACCCCGAATCGCAGGCAACATTCCAAGGCACAGACAAATTTTTAGGTTGAAAACTATTAACGAGAAGCATAGATGAGGACATAAGAGACAATTTCGAAGTCCTAAAAAAATCCATACATACAATCCCAGGCAACAAACCAAGGCAACGATCTTCCAAAAATAAACGATACCAGAAATATTGCAAAGTATTTCAATGGGTTCACGGGATCAAACAACAGAGACGAGGTAGGGGGGCAAGAGCGGCAAGAGGACGAGACTACAGAGGGGAGACACAGATCTAGGGCAAGACAAGATCGAAGGGGGCGTGAAACGGGATCGAAGGGGCAGCAGGGTAATAAGTTATTTTGAAATGCTGAAACGCAGGAGGCGAGGAGCGGCGAATGATCCATCGGATTATAGGCTAAAGCTTTAAGTGATTATTGGCACCGCAGTTCCGAACGCCTTTACCAAACGCGACCACGGCGTTTCGAAAATGTCGNAGGGTAATAAGTTATTTTGAAATGCTGAAACGCAGGAGGCGAGGAGCGGCGAATGATCCATCGGATTATAGGTTAAAGCTTTACGTGATTATTGGCACCGCAATTCCGAACGCCTTTTCCAAACGCGACCACGGCATTTCGAAAATGCCAAACGCAACTTTAATCTGCCCCAAACGAGCCCTAAGTCATACTTATGATTGAAATTAATGATTTCTTTTAGGAAAAACAAATTATATATTGATATGTCTGATAGGAGATATTTGATTAACCAAAGGTGAACCACTATTGTTATTTATTCTTATGATGATAGTTTGTCTGTAATGTTTCCTTCATATATTGATATATTGTTCAGTACTGCCTTGAGATGTTGCTTCATAATGATATAAATTTTATTACACGTTGTGGATTAGNGATTACATAAATACAACAAAATGAAAAGATGTAAAAGCTTAATCATCCAGAATAACACGTAAATATTCAACTTTGGTTCCATCGCCATGAATATGTGTCTACGAGTTGGATCCTCTAGCTTTTTCATACATACTGCATAAAAGTGCTTATCAGCTATAACTTCAGAGATAGTCTTTAGAGTTCGAAGACAATCAAATATAGAACTATCTGAAACTGAAGCAGGTGGTGGAGCTCTAAACGCATCTATGAGCCGGTCAAATGAAGCTTTGACAAATGTGTCACTTTCTTTCTTCTTTCTTCCTAACCTGGGCCTCTTCATCTGTGAGCTTGGCTCCCCCCATCTCACGCTGGTTAGTACTATGTATTTCTTCCTCAACTGTCATCGGCTCTGGTGGAAAATCATCGGGCATTCCTGCAAACCCTGTCTCACTCGAGCTGAAAGCATATTTCCCTGTTGCCACCATCCCCTTGAACATTATAGCAAGTTTATCTTCAAAATCAGGCTCAATTCCGCACTGCTTGTATTTTTTCGCCGTCGGTATTGCCTAAAACAACAAATTTGGTTGAGCATCATATTATTGAATAAATTATGAAATACACCAATTGAAAAAGTAAGTTGTATCTCTAATTTCTCGGCCCACCATTCTTCCGGAGCATCAATTGTCCTTTTTATTGGATCCCACCCCAGCCCCGTTGATCCACGTTTTAGCTCTTTCCAAATCTTCCATTTTTTTTTTCAGTTGATCTCATTTATTTTTAAACTTAAGTCGATCATAATCCCTTCCAGTTGTTCTTTAAACCTCTTTGATATATTCAGCCAACCTTCCTTGTTAATATACGTTGTTGGCCTATTTCCCAACTCTATTTCTTAATACATAAATCACAAAAAATGTTGGTTACTTGTTTATCCCACATTGCGGAAGGACCCCCTTCTTTAGACATGTTGAAACTATAAGAAACAAAAGTTTAATGCTTAAAGAATCTCCACAGTGTTGAAATTAAAAAAACAAAATAAAAAAAAAGTACACAAAAGAATTACGTGGTTCAGTTGACCTATGTCCACGGAAGGAAAGGCACGAATTTTTTTATTATCAATTTGTTGAGGATACAACATTACATAGTGCAGAAACACCCTAAACCAAAACAAATAGAAGCATCTATGCTTCTAGGTACAACAGCTAACCATCCATATATGCACTGTAACACATCCCTTCTAGACAGCAACAAAGCCCATAAAAAACCTCCTTAATTTGCTTAGCCAATGGGTTAATTAAAGGCATATCATCTCGATAATATTAATTGACATGCATAATGAAACTATTTGCAATCATTATGACATAGCATAATGAATTAATTGACAGGCATATTGACAGGCATAGTGACATAGCATAATGGTAAAATAAAAATTTAACAACGAGCAATAGAACACCATGTCAGGTAACAATGTTACTCAATAGAACCAGGCAACAATCCCAGGCAATAATTCCATCAATAGTGATATTTTAAAAATGAAAATGAACAACTAGAAATACGGCATACGGTATACCAAAATTCAGCCACCTTGTCAGGCTCAGAATTCAGAACAGCTCAAGGTTACATACGGTATACCAAACTTCAGCCACCAAATTTGTCTATGCATACCAACAATGCACCCAACAAAGGCAACTTTCAGAACATGTAAAGATCATTTTCGAATGACAGATTTCTCAATTTTAATAAATGTTTCTAACTCAAATACTAACAACGTGAGTTGAGGATCCCGAATCGCAGGCAACATTCCAAGGCACAGACAAATTTTTAGGTTGAAAACTATTAATGAGAAGCATAGATGAGGACATAAGAGACAATTTCGAACTATAGAGGGGAGACACACATCTAGGGCAAGACGGGATCGAAGGGGGCGTGAAACGGGATCGAAGGGGCAGCAGGGTAATAAGTTATTTTGAAATGCTGAAACGCAGGAGGCGAGGAGCGGCGAATGATCCATCGGATTATAGGTTAAAGCTTTACGTGATTATTGGCACCGCAATTCCGAACGCCTTTTCCAAACGCGACCACGGCATTTCGAAAATGCCAAACGCAACTTTAATCTGCCCCAAACGAGCCCTAAGTCATACTTATGATTGAAATTAATGATTTCTTTTAGGAAAAACAAATTATATATTGATATGTCTGATAGGAGATATTTGAT